>PXIH01S0001534.1:26324-40007 GCA_003024985.2 Euperipatoides rowelli
GCGACCGCTCATGTTAAAATTTTGACCGCGACCGCTTGAAGGTTAAACCAGTTAAAACCCCGGCCAAAACTCGCCAACCCTGTTTGACAATCTATTTGTAGTCTTTTTGTACTAAAGAGCTAAGGTATACCTTAGCTCTTTAGTAGTTGGTTTTTCAATTTAATTTTATTCTTTAATATGTAGTCTAACTCATTTTTATTTATTTCCAATCCTCGTCTGAGATTAAAAGTCCTACATCTTCTAGGCTAAGGGCTTACAAAAGTATCTACAAAATGTAAATTTCATTTGTTTTTATATTAAATAAACATATAATAATAATAAAATATTTAAGCAGAGTTAATGCCTATACACACATTTTATAATATTTATGCTGTAATTAATTGATGTCATTAAAGTCTAAAAAATAAAAATATAAGAAAATGGCACCAAGTATTCATTAAGAGAGATACCCTATCCTCCTTAGCCCTGGATAGTGTTTTTGTTTTATATGTCCAGTATTCTCAGCTACACCAGAAATGCTTAAATCCTTGTTTTAAAAATTTCCATATCTCTATAGACCGATTACCAATTTTTAAAATTTAAAATAGTGTCTAAAATTAGGTTAATATTTGTAGGAGAAAGCGGGGTACAATGAAGCATTTTTTAGTATTTCTTTTGTTTTGTTTTGTTTTTTAAACTTAAGATTTGAATTTTGTATGCATGTTTAAATCCATCTTTCGCTCTTAAATAGTTAAATTTTTATAAATACCCAAAAATGTATCCTTATGGAATATGTCCTATAATAAGTTACGGCACTAGTGTTTCATTGTTCCGCGCTAGTGGGGTACAACACCTAACGGGGTACAATGAAATATGGTTAATCTTCATCTATAAATTTCTAACTAAATACTTTATTTTTCAAACATAGTAGGCTAGGCTACAAGAAACATTTGAAATAAATTCAATTTATAGCCTAGGTTAATATTTTCTTATCAAACTTCAACCTTCTATTAATGCTTTTCGATACTTATTATAGTTTGTTTTATAATAAAAACATTGCTTCAATTCAAATGTTTCAATATGAAAAAATTTGAGGTGACTTAGTAATAGTACCTTACATAATTACCAAATTTTCTCTTACAAATTGAATGGTATTTTCTTAGTAAACATTTTAAGTAAACAAATTTTCTAAGTACTATTAAAATTACTTTATAGTAGGCCTAACCATACTTTTTTTAAGTAAGCTAGCTTAAACAAAATTTCTGAATTGCCTTTAAAAAGTAATCAGGTTGTCAATACAATATTAACATACCGGTACCGGTATTAAAAGTAAATAAGTGTTTAGGCCTATCTAATTAAAATGAGGACCTAGCCTATTAGTACATTTTTATATTGTAAGCTTAAAACAAAACATCGAAGTAAATAGGCTACTAAATTAACCTTAAAATTAGAAAAAAAATTCAGTCTACTTTAAAAATTTTAATGGATAGGCTAAATTATTATGTGGTAGCCTAAATAAATAAGTTGAATAATGTACAAGGGAAAAAAAATCAAATTTTACAGGAGCATGGTACAGTGAAATGTTTCATTGTACCCCCACAACTCCATAAATAGGCTATGGGTTTCATTGTACCTGTAGTGAAGGTTAAAACTAAAAGAAAATTTGAACATTTACTTAAAACAATTTTTGTTTCAGTAGTAAAAAAAAAAAATTCTGTACATGTGGTCTCGTGCATAGAATCCCCTCCAAATCACATGTGTAATGAGAAAACATATGGCTTTTAACATCAAACTTAATCCCACCTGTTTTGAACATTCACAGCTGATTTTACGTGACATGTTTCATTGTACCCCATGTTTCATTGTATCACATTATGTTTTTGTCAAAACAGTTTTCTATAATATGTCGTATAAAAATAGATTATTTCTCTGCCGGACTCCATTCTTTTTTTTACTAAATTTATATTCTAGGTTTTATTATTCCTAATCTATCAATACCGCAAACTCGTGGTCAAAATCATAAGCTTATATATTCATTTATTTTTCAAAACCTCCCCCGTAGCTACTTTGTCACTCGCTGTGCGTATACATATTTTTTTCTCTTGCGCTTCCTCCCCCCCTCCCACGATGAATTTGAAAATGCTTGTTTGTTTTTGGGTTTTTTTTTTGACATTTTATCGGATGCACATTACACCGATAGCTGTCAAAATCTTGCACCCTGCAGCAAGAGGATTGCCCAAACTCTTGTGCCTTTGATGGCGTAGGCTGCCAAAAACCTTCGCTTTGAACCGTGAAGGTGCCTGAAAATTTGGACTTTGCTTTTTTTTTTTTTTTTCAAAGTTTTCCCTGACATTTGGGGAGTGACCTTGGACAATTTTTTTTGTATGTAGGCTATGTGGTTCATGCATAGGGTGAACCTCACCCTATACAAGTGAGGTCAGTCAGGCTTTTTTTTTTTGTATTTGAACCTGACTATCTGACTATCTATAAAAATTAATAATTTAGGCTATAACCAGCTTAACCATTAAGGGAGCATATACAGTAAGGTTCAATAGCTGGTATAACAATTTATGTCTTGATGTGGAATTAACTTGGTTAGGCTATAATAAACTTTATTAGGTAAATACAGTTCTGCATATTAAATTTTGTGTAAATCTGATCACAAATAAGTACGGTAATTAAGCTTAATTTATTTGTATAATCAAGTTTAGTCTATATAATTTACCTTTGTTCACAATATGGTGGTGAGCCTTACGATGCCTAGGCTATAATTATGAGGTTGATAACAGCATATGAATAAAATTTTTCTTCATTTTTGGACAGTTTAAAAGTTTGTAGACAAATTAAGTTATAAAATTAAATTGCACTTAAGATTTTACTTTGTTTGTTAACGATGTCAGAACTTTGCCAGATTTGTTCCTGATGATGTCCTCTATTGGCTGATTAGTATGATGTTGGTGCCTAATGATTATACTGTAGTTGAGAGGATTTGGGATTAGTTAGCGTAGATGTGATAATAGGGAATATATATATAAGGCTTACTCCGAATTGCTGCTTTTAATCGTTAGTTCACGGTACCGGTACTTTGATTTTTAATTCCTCATCATGAACTGATATTATGCAGCTTAGAACATGTTGGTTTGATTTAAAACAATGTAGGGACACTTTCCTCTGATTGTCGCAGAGATTATCACTAGTATAGTGAATTGAAAACCAAAAATGGATTTTACAAAAAAAAAATATCTAGATGAGCAAGGTATGTAGGCCTATATCCTTAAAACCGAAAAACTATGACTAGATTTTATTTAAAACAAAAAAAAAGCAAAGATGCATTAGAAATTTCATTAAAGCTTTTTTATTTTACAACTTTTAATTACAGTACATAAATTAATAAATAACTCATCTAGGCATTAAGTTTTTAGATAGGTGGCAAATGTCTACCACAACTGAAAAATAATAATTTTGATAATACACACACACACACACACAATAACTTCATAATTATAAACAAACAATTGAAACTTTTAAAATTTATTTTATTTTTTAAGTTCTATAAACAAAGGTCGTACTGAGAAGGAAGCACACTTTTAGAATTTTTTTAATTAAGAAATGTCATGCCTGCTGTTGCCTATTAACATTCTTTTCAAATTATTAAAAAGTTAAACTTTCAATTATTGCAAGGATGGAAACATTAAATTTAATGAACAGAATTCTGAGTTGGCTATTTATAAATATTTTGTATTAAAATATTGTATATTTTTCTGTTTTCAAATTGTGGTTTAACTCGTGTAGTGTAGGCTGTGTAGCCTATATTTGTTGATGAATTAGTTCGATAGTAAATACAAAATAATTTATTCTTCTAAGAATGTCTTTGTTTGCTAGTTGGTAATTACCGTAATTAAAAAAAGGAGTTATATAGACAAATTCATGCAGCAAATGATTTTTTTTAACTGGTGGTTAAAATATGCTATTGATAACTGATGGCATTTAATACATTTTTCTTGACATTTGTCTTGTTGCCCTCACTAGTTTCGAACCCTGTTGTATATTTGAATCATTTAAATTAGACTAATACAGTACCGGTAATTGTATCTTTACCATAATATAACAAGTAAAATGAGTTTTGTTTAAATGAATTGATTGCCATCATGTATATATTCTCCGAAAAATGACGTAGAGGAACATGCCCTGGGGCCCCCTTCCCCCTGAATACACCATTGGTCCTATAGCTAGATGTTATATAGGCCCTAATATGATGTGGATGAACACACCGTAAAAATCGTCATTGATACTTTTTTTTTTTAACTATCTTCATGGATTAGAATTCTAGAGATTTATTTTATCACTGGCTGCTGTTGATGCACATTAGAGTATGTGCTGTAGACTGTAGTGTTAGTCCGTTAATAATGAGATATTTCATTTGAATGGCTCTCTCTCTCTCTCTCTGCTCACTAGAAAAGATTGAATTGTTCACACCGTCATTATCAACATATTAATGGATGTTCTTGCATACTGCTAAATTTGCAATAATTTTATATTAAACCACCAGGTGCATAATACAGTATAATCCAACCATATGAGTAGTAAAATTGTCGGATAAGAGAAAACTTTACTTTGGACAATTATTGTGGCAGTTTAAAAATGATCTAGCACCCACAAACTTAATTGATCTGTTTAAATCAATTCTAGTTAGTCATGATCACAATACAAAACAAAACTCTTCCAAAAAAACCTTTTCATTCATCTTTATCTTAGGAATTTCTTATTGGTAGTCTTGAACTCGGCTCCTAAAATTTGGAATCAAATTCCAACCCATATCGGAGATTATACCACACTGCTTTCCTTCCGTAACTGCTATTATAGATTCTTAAACTCAGTCTTAACCGCACCTATATTTACAATCCTTATAGCCTTTCTAACTTTGCTAACAAACCTTTCACTAATGTGCAGTCCGATTGCCCTTTTATGTAGCCTACTAAACAGGCTAGTGCTTGAAAAAATTCATTATAATACTAAACATACTGTATATGGTAATACAAAGTATTTTTTGATCTAATTCAAGTTTATGAAATTTTAATTTTTTTGAAGAGAAAGTGATGGTCTACGTTAAAGTAGGCTTACCATACGTCCCAATTTGACCGAGATTGTCCTGGTTTTAAAGACTGTCCCGACGTCCCAGCTGGTTTGTAATTTTGTCCCGGTTTTTATAAAATAATTGTGTGTTAAATCATTTTTTTAAAGATTTAGTAGATTGAAATAAATAATTTTATTTCTACCAAAGTTTTAAGAATTTTAATGAACACTTGTACTTGGTTATGTAGTTATTCATAACGAAAATAGATAGGAGCAGCTCAAAGCAACATTTACATTGATTTTCCATTCTTTCTTAGACAACAGAGTAAAGCTATAGAAAAGACATAGTTTGTTTTATTGCCACGTTCCACAGGAAGTTGATTTTCATTTTTTAATTGACGCTCCTATAATGCCTAACTAGCGATTTTACAGATAGAATTTACGTTTCTAAAAAAAAAGTAAATTTATTTCAAGTGAAAAATATGAATGGTTTCAAAAGGCTAAATAAATAAATTTATAATTTCTTTACATATTTAAAATGAGAATATTTTCAGATTATTACAGAACTATATTATCTTAAATATAATTATCATCTGCTTCCAGGCTCCCGTGTCCCACTGGGGAAGTTCAAAACACTCCCCCCACATGCCTATTAAAAAAGAAAAATGCAGGACAACCTTAATCTGAATACTTATCTCCCCCCCGCCCCCCACATTATCTTAGAAATGCTTCGTATCTCTGATGTCCCCATAAAATAATTTTGGTATGTATGTGTTTGGGGGCCTATATTTTTTATAAGCTTATGACTAGGGCCCGGATAGTAACTTATGTAATAAAAAATAGTGAAATGTGCTAAAAATTACTTAAATATGTACAAAAAAGTGAAAAAATGTGAAAATATGTACCGGTACAAAAAAATTATTAAATATGTGCGGTAACTTTTATTAAAATATATTAAGGTAGGCCTACAATAAAATGAATAAAAATATGTAATTTACTGTTTTTTTTAAAATAAAACCTTTTTAATAGGGAAATCGTAAATAAATAAACTTAAAAAAAATGTCTGCACATGTTATAGCTTGGCATAAATCTTATAGAAAGCAGATTGTTGTGACCAGTTGGAGAGATTTAATACGGTAGTTTTTTTTTTTTATTATTTAAATCTTAAGGAAAGACTAATTTATTTCAATGTAACGCTTACGGAATATCTCAGCTAGGGAAAAAAAAATCAACATTCAAAATTGAATTTTAAAAAAAAAAATTATTCGAAATATGTAAAAATATGTATTTATTCTTTAAATATGTAAATATATTATATAGGTAAAAAAAACGAAATATGTGAAAATATGTACATATTTTAATATGTAATTAAACCTAAAATATGTAATATAAAAGTTATGTCATTCTGCGCAATTTTTCAAGATCAGTAAAGATTTCTTAATTAGCATGTGATTAGCATTTAATTAAAAAACATGTATTTACATAACTATCCTGGCCTTACTTATGACTATGCCCTTGGATGTCCCCGTTTGAGAAATAAAAAATATTGTAAGCATACATTAAAGGCATTTGTAATTTAAAACAAAATACAATTAATCCTTCACTGGGGTTGTGTTCTTGGAAATTGTGTAAATTAAACAAATTTTCCGTAGGAAATCGCCTATAATTGAAATTCTAAGGGTTAAGGGAAACTGATGAAAATAAAAAACAGCAATAATTTTAATCTACTCACTATTATTTACTTGTTAGTAGGGGTAAGACAAATATCCGAGTATTCAATCGTCAAGTCATATTCAAACAAAAAATACATTTAAGAATAGGCTATTCATTTTATTTATCAATTTAAAAAATATTTCGTATAATAAGTCTACTGTTAGCTTAAAAATTGAGCAACAATAACTAAAATAATTTAAAAATCACTAACTAGTCTCACGAGAGCCCGAAACTTAAATTGATTGAAGACTTGGTTCAATAAAAACATTTCACATGCATGAAGTGCAATAATCGCTTTTTTTTTATCCTTGAATTAATAATGTCCAAGTGTAGACTAGCAATGTTTGGAAGTTTTTCCAATTATTAAGCTGTATAAAAGTCTACAACCAAAGCATGAATAGAGAGATACTGTAATTCTAAGCCATTTTAAGAAACGTGCACACTAGATCTGGTAAACATTTTTTCATTAAAGAAATGGGATTCCCCTGCTACAATATCGGCAATTCTAGATCCACAATTCATAAATTTAAAAAAAAAATGTTGGTTGACTTATGTAAATGTAGATGATGAAGGAAGCATTAAAAATATGATTGCTAATGACCACATGCAACCACCATGACATCAGGACTGGGAATTGAGCAAGAGCAAATATATGCTTGACACAGGATCTGATGGACCACGTGCAAAGAAACTTCATGGTCTACTCGACTCGTATGATAGTCTTTTTTTTTTTTTAATAATAAGTCTGTTGAGGGAAACAATTAAATTTGTCTTTGTGATGAATCAACAGAGAATTGACAGCTCACACTTTTTAAAATTTAAAAACAGATTTATTAGTAATAGACCGGCAAATTTAATGAAATCTAGGCGACATGTAACCTTTCACTATGTATTGTATCCTCTTCAGGATACCAAAATTTCATGTATTTCTTTGGTAATAAAAACTATTTTTATAAAAACAAGAGCAATTGGATACCGGTCAATTTTTTATTAAGAGAGGATTTCTTCTTGTTAATAAATTTGACCAGTATCCAATTGCTCTTGTTTTTATAAAAATAGGCTACTAAATAGTTTTTATTGTCAATGAAATTTTGGTATCCTGAAGAGCTACATTACATAGTGACAACATGTCTCCTAAATTTCTTAAATTTGCCGGTCTATTACTAATAAATCTTTTTAAATTTTAAAAAGTGTAAGGCTCTGTCAATTCTTAACTACCGGTAATACCTAGTATTTGTTCGATTCTTAAAAAATTGGGTTCATAAAAGTAAACTAAGCAGTTCATGATTTATAATGGATATGCTACAGCTTGTAAGTTCTTTATAAAATCAGAAAAATATGCAATTCAATAAACACACAGTATTGATTGATTAAAATGATGTAAAAGGAACTGTGTGTTCAGTTTAAATACTAATAAAATATAGTAAGCCTGAGTTTGTCTTGTAAGAGTACAGTATAAAGGATTTGTTGTACGAGATAATTTGTTTATTTGTTTATAGCCGACTATAAGCCATTTACTCCATCCCCCCATCCCCCCCTGTTTATTTCAGAAGCATGTTATAGTTTCAAGTGCTAAACTTTAAATTATTTCTGAGGAAATGGAACATCGTAAAAGATTAGTCTTTTATGATTTTGATTGTAAGTTTTTCATAAAATTAAAAGCGCTTTTTTTTTTTTAATTTTAGGATTTTCTACTAAATGTAAAATTCTATGGGTTCTGTAGGAATTTGTGTTAATCTTTTTTTTAGTAACCAGTAAAACTTATTACCATCAGAATAATTATTGTTGAAAACTATCTTTTCTCCCTCCTTCCCCTCACTTATCAAATGTTCAAAAATTCATTTGTTTCTCGGTTCAAATATTCAAATACCATTTAGGCCGATTGATCATTCAGTAAATCCCTACTTGTTAGGTTAATGCTAAAAATTGTACCTATTTAGGTGGATATTAGTGGAGGAATGGACTTGAAATTAGGCTTACAAGTGTAACATTTATTCATAAAAAACATTCCCCATAAAGATTTTGAATCAATTTGAAAATAAATGAATGGAATTAATTTGTCCCTATCATAACATTAACAAAAACATAGAAGATTAATTACATTTTCATTTCAACAGAGTTTCATTTTCTTATTTTATTCTTGGTAGGCCCTATACATTTTTTTAAAAAAAGTGTTGTTTCAAGAAATAGATGTGATTTGAGTACGGTAGTAACAAAATTATGTTTTTTGTTTTCGTCAATTTGTTTGATTTACAATTTATATACATGCTGATTTACTAAAATACAACCCGAATGTAAATCAAGAATTAGCTGTAAATATACAGTATGGTATATTGTATTGGCTAATAGGCCTAATTGTGTTGTATGTTAGATTATATGCCTAAAGTATGAGTGCTGTATATTTGTCTATACATACTGTGTCTGTTGGCTACAGAAGCCTATGTGTATGTTGGTATAAATGTTCACGAAGTAAAATCTAATGAACCGCACAATTTTTTTTGTAAACATGCAAAAAAATAATTGTGAAAAAAATTTAAACTGTTCAGTTTTAGTCTACTATTTTTCCATAATTATTTTTATGAAACAATATTCATACCAGTAAGATCTGTTTGACTTTGTTAATCATCACTTATAGCATTCTTGTGAGTTGACAATTTAACGGTGGGTCAGGTGTCGTGAAAAAAAAAATACATGGTCAAACTATCTGTATTAATAACCTATAGGCCCCTACTGTAAGGCCTTATGGTTCTCAAGGTAAAATGTACAAACTTGGAACAAATACACAAAATATGACACAACATACACACAGACATTTTAAAGACTACCGGTATTTGAGTGCGGTACCGTAATCCATTGCGACAATTTGGGAGTTTTAAAAAAGACTGTGTAGCCTAATAAATAAAAAAGTTAAATTAACTTGCAAAGATGAAAAATCTTGGTGACTGATCTGTGGTAGGCTTGAAGATTGATTCTATAAAGTACGGTAAGTTAAATAAACTTAAAATATGCAATAGCCTACTTGATGGCACATAAAAAAATCTTTTGAACTTGTATAGCAAAATCTTAAATCTCCCTAGTTTGATGTTACCTAGAAGAATTCTTGAATAAAATAATACAGTAACAGGAGACAAAATAGTGTCTTCAGATGCTGTTGTTTTCTTTGGTTGAGCCATTATGCGATCCATATTGCCTCGGGAAGCCTTGCCTAAGATTCTGCACATTTCGTTCAACTTGCAATTTCTAATTACTAAGTCTAGCATAATTGTTTCCTTATGGACATCAGTAAACTGTAACCCGGGTTGATCCTTAGAATTCACAAATTTTAAAAAAAGCAAATAAAAAATATGCTTCTTTTAGTAGGGTTCCGTAAATATATAGAGCTATATTAAAGCCAAAGTTCTTATATATGCTTAAAAGCGTGACGTATAGGCCTATAGGATCTTTGATTTAAATGATTGGCATGAACAAGGCTCATTTTATAAATCAGAAATTTTTGCATACAAAAATTATTTAATGCATATTTGGAAATGTTCTAGATTAAAAAAAAAAAAGCGATTTCTCACTATAAAATGTATGCTACTGGTACTCTAAATAAGTGTGCTTTAAACGCTGTGAAAAATCTAATCCAGTACGGTATGCTTGATTGATCAATATTAATATTTCTAATAGGTTTTGAAATAAAATTTCATTAGATTTGCATAAAGTAATTATGAAATTTTAATGTTTTAAAGTAACAAAAAAAAATGGTTATATTTTTTAATGATTTTGATCGATGTGGCTGGAAGCAGTAATTTGCCTAGGTCACATCTATTGTTCTGCAGACCTAATGCTATTTTTTCCAAAATCCGATAGAAGCAGTCATGTGATATTTTTATCTGACAACCTATTTTGTGAAAAAATAAGTCACTGCTTAATTCTTTTCCTCTTAGTGGTAAAATTGTGAACTAGTTCACCAAAAAATGTTGCTGGTCCCATTACTAATGAAAATATGTATAGGCTACCGGTACTGTATATTTTTAATTTTATATATTTGGGGGTATATATAGATATTGTAGACCAGGCGTGCACGCTCAACCTTTAATAGTATAAGAGCTACTTAACATTTTTCTTATTTCAACATCACAAAAAAAATGGCGGTCAAACATACTCACACTTAGCGGAAGCTTGGAATTATGAACTTTTTAAGTTTCAAGATATTAACTTCGCATACACATTTTATGAACATTTTAGGTTTCAAAATCTGGTTTTTATGGTATCGATATTTTAGCGTGTTTGATGAAGGGATGAAATCAAGCCGATTCGCAAAATGTTCATGTAAAAAAAAAAAAAAAAATATTTAAATTTTTTTCTGAGCTTTTTTCTGGTTTTGAAGATCGACTGAAATTTTACAAAAGATCGACCAGTTGAGCAGGCCTGTTGTAAACTAATGGCAGCATACATTTTGGAATAAAGCTGTGGTGTGGTCGTTTGGAGCTTTGCGGTTTTTGTTCTTTCCAGGGGCAATTTTGTTCTTTGGGTTTAGGAAAATAAATAAAACCCAAAGTGGGTAATAAATTGGGGATTACTATTTGACTTGATAGAATAAACAAAATCTTTATTTAAAAATTGAATATTCGTGAATTTCTGTCATGGTAGGTTTTAGTCCTCATCATCCCTAAAATCCCATTTTGTTGCATTTTCTGTAATTATGGCCATGTTGATATATATGCCACTTTACCAGGGCAGCAATTTTTAAAGTTTGAAATAGATTTCAAAAATAGGCTATATTTGAAAATATAGTAGGAAGACATGTTTTTATGGGCTAATTTTAATTAGACATTTTATTTGATTCCCAATAATTTTGCATGGGAGGGGGGGATTATCACTTTATTCTATTTCTTTTTTTTAAATCAAAATCCACAACTAAAATAAATGAACTAAAGCTCAAAGTCTTCTTCAGGAGATCAATTTGAATTAATTGGAATCCGATACACCTTTTGTAACAAATGGCGATTCCTTATGATGATTGAAATATATAGCCTAAATAACTAAATTTGTTTATTTGTGACTTCCATCCTTAGATTTATAAACTACAGGGTTATGCCCATTTGGGAAAGAAATACATTGTCAGTGTCATCACTTTAGCTCAACAGGCGTCTTTATAAAATATTAACTCCCATCTGTCTTTAATGGCATCCCCCCCCCTACTTGATAATTTATTGTGTATTACTGAAAGTCCTGATATCTTAATTTTAAAACTGGCCCTGTGTCCTTTGGCTATATAGTTTATTGTATTTAATACTGGTAATGACATAATAGGATAGTAGATTTATAAGCAATAAATTGTGAATATCTATTTAATTCTCTTCCCTTTAAGGGATTTTCTAATCTATTTTTAATATGATTCCAAATGATCTCTCCTCATCCTCTCAAAGCTTATCCTTTTCATGTTTAGATCAATTTGTCATTTCAGCTACTAATTAATAATTAAATATTGTAATGCAAATAAATTAAGTACCATATTCATTTAATTAGAAATTTGCTTTAACTACGGTAATATTTAAAATAATTTGCATAAATATGACATTGTGAGAAAGATTTATTAAATATAAAACATATTAAATAAAATGTAGTTCCTAATGGCTAGTTTGATGCATTTTTTTTCTTCTATTAAATAAAAATAGATGGTGGAGGTCAATTGGATGGGTCCACATTTCAATTTTATTAATTTAATTTGTAATTTATTGCATTTTTCTTTTAAATATGCATAATATTTTTTTTACAATCCTAACCTTTAGGCTACCCTACCCTGCACCCTAACTCCAACTAACAACATAGGGTAATATTAACTGGGAAATTAGTCAATGGATCCTTATAATTGACCTTTGCCAAATAGATCTCATTTTTTATTTTTCTGATGTTTATTTTTAAAAAGAAAAATGTATTTTAAGAGTCGATATCTGATTTTCTCATTTGTCTTGCAGGGAATTTTTTTGAAATATACTGTAGAATGCCGAGCAAGGGCGCATGCGCTCTTATCATTCGATTGAGAGAAAATGGGGGGGGGGGGGCACTCTTGTTCGGCTCCATCCTAGTAAACCTTAGATTTACCAAAATGTCATTGCAAAACTGACCAGGCACTTTTCTTTGGCTATAATCAGAATTCCTTAAAAAGATAGTTTTTCAAAACGACACCCTTACTTGGACATGCTTCCCAAAACTTTAGGAAATTATCTTGAAAATGCCATTATGGCTGGTACCGTACACACTAAAACATGACATCACACATCAATAAAGGTTGGCTGATATATGTGCCAAGTAAGAGTGCCGTCTAAGTTAAAACTTTCACTTTTTAACATTACAGGCCTCTTTTGTTCTGTTTATGAGGATTCAACATTATTTTTAATCAGAAATTTAAATATTTTAAGTAATAATTTTAACATTAACCTTCGAGCGGTCGTGTACAAAATTTTAACCTGAGCGGTCGCATGTCATAATTTTTACGACTCGTAGAATCCTATGTATAAAAGTTTCCAAATATGTGTAATAATGAAATGATTAGCCTACACATATTTATGTTCTATTTATTGTGAGAAATTAGGTTAAAGAAAAAAAAATTCTCACAGATTATTTTATGTGATATTTCTAAAAGCTGTGCATTCATTATAAGCTTGTTGGCCTATAATACTGAAGGCTATGTTCAAATAATACATTGTTATATATTTCAAATCTATAACAGATAGAAAAACTTAAATAGTATTTTTTTGTTCTATTTCGTATATAAAGAGACAAAAATTCTAACAAACATTTTTTTCTATTTCTATTGTTATATTTATAAAAGTCAGGCATTAATTTTGCTTGTATTTCCAGTATGTCCAGATAATACATTATTAAATATTACAAAATCTAGGCTATAACAGATAGAAAAAAACTTAATTA
>PXIH01S0001535.1:25761-38453 GCA_003024985.2 Euperipatoides rowelli
TTATCTTTGATAGATTTCGTTTTGTTAAAGGCACCATATTGATAACTTTTGATAAGCTCTATGGATGAGGGGAATAATCTTTTTTTTTTTTTTTTATTTCCGGTTCCTGTTATTTACAATATTATCCACGGCTGAGCCGTGATTATGTTCACATGGTCAAACCTGGTTGAGCTGTGGATAACATTAACACCGAACACAAAATCCTTATCCATGGTTGAGACGTTGTTCAACCGCGGATGAAATTACTGTCCATGCGAATAGGGCCTAAGACTTTTTTTTTTTTCAATTAATTATGATACAGTTTTATTTTAAAACAATCCCTTGCCTTAATTCTGTCCATACATTAAGGAAAAGATCTATACAATTTCAGTTACTTGCAAATGAAATGAAGAAATAAATGCCAAGGAAAATGATGCTAAGTTTAAATTGTGCTCACAATATCATTATTTCTCTATACTGTAGGCCTTCATTGTCCCACTTAACAGTGACCCTGGCTAAAGTCGGACAGATGGTATATTTTTTTGATAATTCAAAACATTTTAAAATTTTTCAGTTATATACCATTCTCCCCTAATGTTCTAATTATTTTAAATTCTGATAACTCATTCTAAATATAGCAGTGGAGTGGACCAAGGGTCCTCTGACTGTTTTATTCTTAAATTCTATAATATAAGTACTGTATTCAACCTTAATTTTTGCATATTTTTTTTAATTTAAAGATAGATTTGGATAGGAGGGGGAGGAGGGTAGGCCTGCTCAAAAAGGTATTATCATTTAACCTAGAAATCTAATTACAGCTGGCTTTTGGCTTTATGAATTTGGTATGAAATAAACCTAGAGCTCATATGCAGGCCTCTCACATCCTAATTGGTACCCCAGAAGTGAAAATACATGGAAAAGGGGGGGGGGGCTGGTACTGCTCCCTTATATTTTTTAATAAGCTTTTTTTTTGTCTGTTGGAACACTTTGTTAAATGTTACAAGGCTACTACGCTTTTGATAAGTTTTTTTTTGGGGGGGGGGGCTGTTATGTCACTATGTAGTGTCATCTTATGTAGTTTGGTCAACCACTGCCCCCCCCCTCTTTTTGGAGATCTGTTTATATGATCATTCTGTATTAGCGATAATTACCACAGTAGTCAACAAAACTTCATGTCACAGTAAATATTAATTTTGGTTATATTACATCTCATTGTCTAGTGATTAAAATTTAATATAATAACAATAAAAAAATAATAACCAGTACACTAGACCTATAAATTGTATTGAGTTGGAGGCAAGTGGGGTGGGAACTTCCCCCCCCCCCATGGACAAATAGTGTCACTTTTTCACATGTGAGAATAGTCAAAAATATTTTTATAAAAAATAATCGTGACATGTGCTCAGATGCTCTTATAAAAAAAAAAAGTTATCAAACATCCGCACAATAACAACAACAAAAAAAGCTTATCAAAATATTCGCAATCAAAAATAAATATTTTACACCCTTTCCCACTTAATTTTTTTCTGTGGACACCCTTAGTTTGGGTATTTAGAAAAATATCTAAATTGCTGCTAGGGAGTAAAATATTTTAGTTTCAAGCATATAACAAGAGACCATCTAAGCAACATCAATTTGTTGATGTGAAACTATATAGAATATGTCAAGAAAATAAGAGAGTATATAGATTATTTATTCATTTAGTAAAAATTAACAATATAAGTAGGCTACAGTAGGCCTATATAAAAATAATAACAGAAAACACCATGGCATCCATACATCATATTTATGTAAATTATGCCACTTCTTTCTACATGATCTTTGCATCTTACCACAATGCAAGATTAGCATCTCATTAAAAAAAAAATTACAACAAATTTACCAAAATACCCTAGATGATGGGAAGGGTTTATATTAAATATAAAAACTATGTTAGTATTGTGAAAATAGTGTCTTGGGAGTGTAAATTGGTCTATATTGAATAGTTAAACTTCTAAAACATTTTCCAATTTTGTTACCTATTAGCTAGGGGTACAGAATTTTAGCATTTATATTTTCAAAATTTAGCATTAAACAAATGTAAATTTAGCTTTTTATAGCATTTATTAAATAATATAGCATTTTGTGGAATTTATAAATATTAATGCTAAGAATATAAATTTTCAACACAATTTAGATATAAATTGAGCAGTTTTTACATCGTGTCTTTGAAATTATGTTTTCAAGTATAATTAGGCTACAACAATTTTGAAAACATTTTCATTTTTGTTCAGCCATTTTTTTTCAAGATCTGTGCATCTTTGCTGCATTAATTTATTTAATTTAGTTTTAAAGTCTCAAATACCTTGATCTTTCAAGTTTAAAGAATTAATTTTATAAAAATGACACATTTAAAATTTTATCATTTCATAGAAATTAGATGACATTTTAGCGTTTTATAGCATTTTATAGAAAATACTAAATTTACGTATCTCTACTTGTAAATTATCTCCTTATTCCTCCTCGTTAACATTATAATATTTAGTTGATATATCTTTTTATTTCTTGATATAATAAGTATTAACTACCTTATTTTTGTCTAATGAATCAGCCTACAGTATAATATAATCCTAATAGAAATGTATAAATCTGTGTCACTACTATACAAAGATTCCTTTTTGTCTTCTAAGAATCAGTTGCTATGGTAACGTATCACGTAGTTACATTTTCTTAATGTACTGTCAGTTTCCAAAATCATTTTTTTTTCTGCCAATTTCACAACAAAAGCTTTAGCTTCTATCCCTCTCCTCTCAGTTGAAACAATTTTAAACAGTTTGCCTAAGAAATAAAATAAAATCCTTTATTGTTGGCTGCCAATTTATTTGCTTGCTGAATCCTAAAAACTTCTAGATTTTTCAATAGGTAAACAGTTTTAAGGAAGAAAAAAAATGTGTAAAAACTTGTGGTGAGGAATTTCAGTACCGGTATCAGATGTTTTACTAACAATTCATAAAATATAATCTTCATACAAAATAAAAATTAAATGTTCTTTTTTTTTTTTTTTTAAAAAAAAATAAAGTTTGGTAATAATTTTTTGTTAACTAGTTCGCAGCTTTTTCTTTAAATATTTTCTAATAAGTTGTGCTTGTTTTATTAGTATTTTATTTGCTTTTTATGATTTCCCCTCCCTATCAATGGGTGCATGTTATTCAGAGATCTGTAATAAAGAGAGTCTAGTAGTAGTGGTCGATGGTAATAGTAGAGATTTTAACCATTGTGCCCGTTGATTGGTTTGGCTGACAGTGATGAAAGTATGTATTAAAATCATCAAAATCAATCAAAAAAGGAATATTTCACCTAGATTATAGGGTTGGAAAATAGTGGGTTTAATATGTAATTAGGGTTCAGGGTTAGGCTACATGAATTATGTGCCTACAGGAAGACAAACTAAAATGGGGAATCAAAGAAGAAGAATGGAAAGATATATTACAAAGTAAAGGAAAGTCTGTGGAAGTTTCCAAGTAAATATTTCAAATGGAGGACTCTGATTGAGATTAAACAAAAAATATCAAAATGCGAATAGGATCAAGCAAAACATAAGAAATGAAATTGTTATTTGGGAAAGTAAGAAGCTTTAAGGAATGAATACAACATATAATGCACAGGAATAACAAGGGAAATTGAAGAATTGAGTAAGAACTGAATTAACCAAACATACCTGTATACTGGGAAAAAAAGGATTTAAGGAAATAGAGGTGATAGACAGAAGAAGAGAAAGAAGGCAGAAGAGAAAGAAGGAACAGAAGGCTTCAATCAAATGACAGTTTATACAATCATGCGGTAATCCTCTATGACATTCTTAACCAGAGGAGATAGCCAAACGAATCTATCGCTAAGCCTATTCTTATCCCTCCCTTGCTGTTTTCCACCCAAATTCCCTTTCTGTCTTCCTGCCCTCAAAAACTGTGACCCATAGGCTAATAAGCCTCGGGTCTAGGGCTTTTCATCAATATTTTTTTTATTATTAGTTAGGGTTCAGGGTTACGGTAAAGTTAGGTTGTAAACAAAAAAAATATGCTATTCATTTTGACTGTATGCACATTGTTAAAATTCTACTAAATCCGTCAGCTACTAGACTCTAGATCTGTTATATAAACATTAAAAATATTTCTGAATTAGCATAGAAAACAAGAATGTCATTTGTGGTGATCAGGCATTTCATATGATAATGTAAGCTACTATCTGATATTGACCTTTCAATGAAAATTTGCTTTACATGAAAAGAGATGTGACCCATTGCATGGTCCAACTCTAAAATAAATTCAGGACTATACTAAGAGTATAATTTTACAAAAGGTAAAGATATTTTAAAGAAAAAGTGTTGCCATCGTTTGTCTGGAAAGAAGTTAGTTCTAGATGTTGAAAATGAAACAAGTTATCTAACTGTTAGTGAAAATGAACCTGAAAGTGACTAGTATTACTACACTGTAACAAGTGGACAAATAATACAGTGCATAGCATGGTGGACTCACTAGGCTATATCTTGATCTTACTTTCTTCTCTTGATTTTATTTTGTCCAGTAGGCTGGCTACATTACAATCATGACACAGCAAATTTACTGTAAGTGCAAGTACAAGCAGTCTCAAATGATTTAAAGTCTAAAGTGGATTATGTTTATATTGGAAGTGATGAATTTGGATCCATAATAGTAGATCTGAAGATGAAAAATAGCAGGAGAATAGAAGCAAAAGCAGAAAACTTGGACATATTAATCCAGCCAATTAAACTAGTTAGTTGTTTAATTGTCTGAATTCCAGATAGCCTACTCATATTGGTTCCATTATCTTTGGACAAAATATGAATAAATTCTTTCAAAGTTGTGAATATTTGCTATGAGGCAAGAAAAGGAAACTCCCTAATGAAAGTGTATAGAGGATGTTGGCTTTCTATTCTGAAGCTGATGTCTCCAGAATAATGCCAGGACAGAAAGACAAAGTGAGTATTCACCAATATGTTTATGACAGGTCCCCCTTCCCATCTACAGAGTTTATGAACACATAGTTAGCCTATATAGAAATTAAAAATATTTCTGAATTAGCATGAAAAATCCTTTTCTCTTTCAATGAACTACAGTACCGGTACATGTATATGTGTCATTTAAGTTGAAATATATTTTTTTCTAAGTTTACAAGTCTAGTCTCAGTTTGTGTATGAAAATCCAATAGGATGTGCATCTACTACTGGCAGGAATTAAATTTTCTAGTTTAATTGCAGGTGTGTCCACCCTTTCCTTTAATCCATGACAGCTCTCTCAAGGTGTCGAGCAGTTTACATATATAAGGAGTATACTTTTTATTTTATTTTTAAATGTCATCAAAAATATTGTAAAGTACCGTAGTGAAATTGGTTTATTTTATTTATTTATTTCAGAAGCATATTGTAATATGTGGTCAGTTGAGTTTATGTTAAAATTAAAACATTGTGCAGATTTTATCTTATCAGTGAATCAGTAATTTGATGGTTTATACATTCTAGGTCAGGTGTAGATGAATAAACTAACACTTTAGATATTATAAATCTTAAATTATGTTTAGCCCTGTAATATGTAAATCTCCAAATTTCAAAGGTGTAAACTATTTAATGGCTGCTTCTTAAATATATTTGTGTGCATTATTGTAAGATTGCCAATTTATTATTTAGGATAGCCGGACTACATACAAGTATTTTTTTTTTAAATAAAAGTAAAACAAAAACTACATGATTTAGATAAAATAGGAAGTTTATGACATATTTTAGAATTGACTATATTCCATACGTGTCTTCTGTTGATTGCATGATTTTTGTCCCCAATTATTCGTTGAATTCGGAATTAGGTACATTATTGATATTATTTACCCTAAATTATTTTAATTCAGTGATTAAAAGATAATAGTAATAAATGTATTATAACACTTCCAAAATAAGTCTAATTAAACTACTGCAGGCCTATCGCTTAAAATATGTGTGTTGTAGGCCTATATTTGCACTCTTGCAATAAACATATTTCTATGTATTTATTGCAGAATGATTAAATGGATAGCTATGAAATTGCATTCACTCATACATCAGTGACTTCTGTCAGTTTTCTATGGAATTTTAGCTTTTAAGCACATTACGAATCTTCATGTTTATCATTCAAAGATATTTTTTCCCTCTTCGTCTTACAGAAAAGTAGACTACTTTTTCACAAGTCAGTTATGGATGATATGAAATGGTTGTGCTTTTGATTTTATTTTTTTCTTATATCCTAGGCTAGAACTCAACATGAATGTTTATAACTTCACTGTTCTTTCAGTATGAAGCCTGTACATATGTCTTTCTGACTTTTTGCATGGTAAATTATGATTTCATTTAGAGTTTATTTCCTATATCTTTTAGATATAGTTACCTATAAATAAATAAAAGAATGGGTACTAGGCAATTGTTTATAGTCTAGTTCTACAAAGAAACTGATTTATATTTATTTTGGAATAGGCCTAATGTTATTTTTAATAATTTTGATCATCTGTTTTTTCTATTGCACTTCTTTTCATCTGTGTCTTGCTACATAAGTTTTCAAATTTTGCTAATTCCTATCATATTTTGAACAATTTTTTATTACATCCCTGTTGAAGCTAAAATTCTTTTATCAATCCTTTCCCTAATAAAAGTATCCCTTTAGATCAGTACTTCTCAAAGTGGGAGCCATACGCCATCCCCCACCCAGGAGTCCTGAAGCTTTAGTTAGGGAACCACAAGCTTTGGAGTCAAATCTGACAATTGTCATTTCCAATATTTCACCTGATATTGAATTATTGTGTCAAAATATGAGATCACATGATCCATTTTATTAGCCAGTATAGAATTTGGGAAGGTTGCAATACATTATAATTTTGCTTTTAACTATTTTTAATTAGGCTACATGTGTTTTATATAACACACATGAACTTGTAAAAATACATTTTTTTTAATAAAAAATAAAATATTTAGCAATTTTAGTGTAAAATTTAGCAATCAAGCCCAATCATCACATGTTATTATTTCATTACCATTTTTGGGATTTTTCTAGTAGCAAATGTAGAAAAAATTATACTCCATTTTTTTTTTCACCACAAACATCAAACAACTACCAAAAAATATAAAAAAGCTTATCAAATAAATTGGGAGAAGGGGTGGGGGGAGGGGTCTCATTAATGTTTGTGCCTCTTATGGCATGATTAGAAGGGCATTTCAATTTACTTAGGGAGCCCTAGAGTTACAATATTTGAAAGTCCGTACTGCTTAGATTAACTTTTTTTTTTAATTTTTTTTTCTCATAAGGATACACTTAAGATGGTCTAAATTTTGGCAACACACTATTAATTTAAATAAATGTTTATTAACAAAGCAATACAAACTAAATAAAACATTAACAAACAATATAAAATAAAATAAATGTTTTCTAAGAAAAAAGAAACAATTTAATTAGGATAGTAAGTAAATACAAAAGCTTTATTATTTAATGTGAAATTTGAGATTGATATTATTGGGAACACAATTTTTTTTTATATGTGGGACTTGAATAGTAGACAGGCATATCCTCAGTTCCTCTTTAACTCAACAAAGTCATTCCCTTTAACTTCAATAATTGTTCTTTATCTAGCAAAGGCAAATCAGTTGTTTGCAAATTAATTGTGAATGGGGTTTGGTCCCAGTTGGAATATTTTATATCAAGCAAAGGAAAGTACCGTATTGAATAATTCTTTCTTCTAATTTTGTAAATGTTTCAATTGTAATGGTAATTGTCATATGGTTAGAAGTCTTTAATATTAAAAGAAGCATTTCTTAATTATCTGCAGAGATTCAGCCTTTCCACATTGACACTTTTTCTTTAAAACTAGATACTTCATCCATTGAACTTAAAATATTGTCTTGACCATCTTGCATCCACAATTTAAATTAAGTTGTTTAATTAATTGATAAAAACAAACAGCTCTGAATTTTACATGACACACCAGACAGAGTAGTGAAATACCATGATGTATCGTGACACACCTGGAGGAAATCACTGCTTTAGATGCTCAACTTTCAACATTTGTCCAGGGAGTTCTCACAATCTTTAACAATTGTTTTTATTAGAGTTCTATCAATCTCTTATGACTGTTTTTATTTTAGAAGATTAACAAGTAGCCTATGGTATTGCTATTGTGATTTATGGTGATAAAAGGCATGTCTGCATATTATTTAGGCTAGCTAAGTTGAGATAAACTGGCACATTACCTTACCCAGCCTGGCTATGGTCCTGCACGGTTTGGATAAATGTTGGGAAATGGATCTATGACAATTGCTAACAAATATATTACAGGATGACTTTCATTGATTTAAAGGTATAAGTTACTATCACCAAATTTTTTAATGCATATTTAAGAAAGAGTAACCATAAACTTAATTCATGAATTTCTAATTTATTTTTATATTTAATATTTCGTTCATTTTATATTAATATTTTAAAAATTCGTTGATGTGTACTTACGCACACAAAAAAAAAATACAAAACACAAAAGAGATGACAGCAAGTGAAACGTCACATTACGACCACTTTACTTCCTGCTATGGCAAATCTTATGAGTGCGAATTAGGTAGGCTAGCTGTGCAGTAGTGTAAATTTAATCAATTTTTTAAAATTCTATGTTTTGTATTTTTGTTAATTAGGCTACATAGATTATTGATTTATTTTTATTATTTATTATATAATTTAAAATGACAGATGATGATGAAAGAGGAGTACAGCCGTATTTATACATGTCTGCAATCACAGATGTCCAGCTCTGAGGACGATAGGTAGCCTATACAAACTCAGCTTAGGCTACACCTCAACAGATACAAATGAGTTTTTATATTTAGGGTTCTGGTATTGAATAAAATAGAATAAAATTTAAATAAGAGGCTGAGTCTAAAATTGAAATTATTAACTTAAAAAAAAAATAGGCTAATTATTATAAAATAGCCTACATTTGTTAAAATCAATAAGACTAAAATCATTTTTTTTCTCTATGTATATTTGCGTTTGGCAGTCATAGTTTCTAGCTAGAGTTAGGTCCTAATAAGAAATATAGGCTGGACTACCTAAGTAAGATATAACTTACTTGGGCTAATAATAAAACATCAAGCACATAGTTTTTTTTTTAATAATTAAAAAAAAAACAACTACCGAATTGGAACAATAGTTTTCATTTTATGTATTTACAAGAAGTGATTAAATTTATGAGAAGCCAATGTTTCTCTATCTAAAACAATGATTTACATTAAATAGAAACTATTTTTAGTACAATTCAATTAAAGTAATATTTTTTTTAGTATTAATGTACACAAAATAGATCCCATAGTAATGTGAAAATCAAGTGTGTAAAATCTTTTTGTAAACTATCTTTAAAAATCACTACAGTACTGATTTAACATTTAGGCTAAATGAAAAGATAAAATTAATTAAAAAAAAATGCATGTTAAAAATGCTTTTATTAAAATGTAATTTAAATTATTGAGGCATATTAATAACATAGCCTACAATAGAAATAAAAATAGTAGCCTAAGCCTAAAATAATAAAAAAGTCACCTGTTGCTTACACCGCTTAGCAAAAACAGGTAGGCCTAGCTCCCTTTATTGCAATTTTACACAATTGTGTTCAAAAATATTTGGAACTGCATCCGGTTTTAAAGCCACTCTAAAATCAATTCCCACGTTTTTAAATCGAATTGATTTCTAACGTAGCAGTCTGGAAGAAAATGTTTTGAACTTTATCAACATAAGAAGCTGTATTTTTCCGGAGTGCAAGCTGCACACTTAATATTTTTTATCCAATTATTTCTTATTGTATCATTGTTAAGAAATTTGTGAAAGTGAAGATCCTTCTGATTTTGACTATTACTGCATCCCACAGCCACAAACGTTATAGGCATTTTTCTCCGAGGAAATAAAGAATATAAAAATTTGAAATTGGGATGTTTACCATGTGTTTATTACGCAAAATGGAGTCCCAGGTTGTAATGTTACATCATAGGCTTGTACACAAAAATGTCAAAGTGGAAATGAATGGTGAGCAGAAAAACTGACCAAATTCACCAATTTAAAATTAGAATAGTTCATTATTGAGAATTAAAAATAATATGTATCATTTTTTTTCTTATATCTAAAGTTTTTTTTTTTTTTTTGGTGATAGTATACCCGGTACCTTTAACTATTTCTTTATAGCTTTTTTTTTTTAGCATGCCACATTATTTTAATTTTTATTGATAATTATTATAAAGATCTGGTCCATTTTTTTTCTTATTAAAATTCACTTCTTTTAGGCAATTGACCTGTTGGATATAATTTAATTGGAGCTGAAAATCAAATAACAAGAGATAGTGACTTGAATTGGCAGTCAGCAGAAAGACTTGCTGGAAGCAGCTAAAACAAGATTTGGAATCGATTTATAACAAATTATCAATTGAAATAATAAAGTTACTACTAATGTATAATTATCTAGATTGAGGTTCTTTTTTCTTGTTAAAATTTAGGTTTTGCACCAGCCCATAGGCTATTCTTTATCTTAGGAAATTCTATATAAAATTTCCTTGCAATGTATCTTGAATAAGAACTTGCTTATTGCTTTAAAGTATTTATGTTTGTGACTTTGTATTTATAATTAGCAGCCTAATCGATCAGTTTATTAGTACATTTTCATTGTTTTAAATTTTATGACTTCTCAAAGGTTAGTTGTGGTGACAAATCAAAAATACACAATTCTTACTAGCATTGAATCAGTAATGTCTGAACATTGAATATTGTATGCATTTGTGTTTAGAATAAATGTTTGTGAAATTTTTGGATAAGTTGTATATGCCATAAAGAATAATCTTGAATTATTGAAATAATGAGAATGGTTGGAAGAACTGAGTTGTTTGATGTAATGGAGAAATGAGAGAAATTGAGGAATAATTCTAAAATCTAACACTGAAGTTTGAAAGAGAGTTAAAAGTGGAAGATCATATTTTGCAGGACCAAAACTAGGCTATTTCAATTTGTGAATGTCTATTGATTTATTGTGTTATAATGTCAAGTACAGGCTCTGTGCGATTGGGTGAGAGCCATTGTGTTTTGTCCATAATCTGTTTGATTTAGGCTACTGTATACCGGGAGTTGTTCACCCTTGTGTGGCTGGGATTTTTACTGACAAACAAATGAGAGGAGGAATTGTTTTACCTCAAACGCTGGCAGACGGTTTGAGTTTTTGGGGTCAGATTTTCATAATATAAATCCAGTTCATTTGAAATTTCTCATTAACATTCATTACTAATTTTAACCCTCAAACAAAATATTTTGTTTGAAGGCTAATATTTTAAGAATTTTATTATATTTAGTGTCATATTTATTAACTTTAAGTCTATTTGTTAAAAAAATATTGCAAATTTAGTAAACTTTTTATTTGCGTAGCTAATTTTTGAATAATAGCCTACAAAAAAAAAATTCTTTGGAAAATTCAATGTAAAAATTATAGTTCGATCAAGGCCAAAAAATTTTGATATATCATACATTTAAAAACAAAAAAAATATTAGGCTTAGCCTACATTGTTTTTTTAAAACATAGTTTAACAGTCTCATGGATTTTGCCCAAAACAAATTTAGGTGATCAACAAAATATTTTCTTAGAATAATTTTTACAATAATTTCTTAATAATTTTAAACAGCAGATTTATAGGCACCCTTTCTTTTTATTTTTCCAGTTACCCTTGAATATGACACAATTCATAATAGACCCACAAAAATCTTAATTTTACACATTCTCTAGACCAGTGGTTGCCAACCTTTTTTCTTCAAGTACGGCATCCCAAACTACAGTTTTCTACAAACGTGTTCATAATGAAATGTTGTAACAGTGAATCCAGCTGAAAACTTATTTATTCTTTTTTTAAATTCCAAGTAGCTAAACTGAGACATATATAGTTTAAAGCCTGTCAAAAATGACGGACATTAGTTTCTTCCTTCTTAGCTTGCTATAGTGTAATGGCGTCATATTAGAACTGCCCGTGTGATTTTAATGGATAAATTTTTTACATTTTTACTAAACTTAAAGTAGGCTGTCTTTTTGCTTTATTTGAACCTGAAGTATTTGTGATCAACATATCTTTCTTTAGTGTCTTGAAAAGTGATGAACTGTCATTTGTTTATTGGAATAGACTCAAATATTTTGGAAGAAAAAGGTAAAAATTTTAAAATAGTAAACATAATCTATACCTGGTTCAATTTCTAGTTATATATCAACAATGTTTAACACCAGGCCATCATTAGACCTACAAATATACGGTTCTGACTTTATTTAATCTATGAGATACACTCATCGTTCAATGAACATTCAATATGAAGTGGAAATAATTTTGAAATATAATAGAATTTACAAGAATTTTAACCTAAAGAGAGGATCTAGTTCAAAAAAGAAGAAAAAAATAATGGAAAAAATAATAAACAACAACGTTAAATCTAATGAAATTATCCATGGAAATATTGTAAAGAATAATAATCGATCGCAGATAATGCAAGGATCAAATCAAGCTAACATCATAAAAATTTCAACAAATACACATCATTATAACTTTCCAAGTATTTTTTGTTAGTAATATAAGATCAATTGCTAACAAATATGATCAAATAGAGGCTTTAATGTTGGAAAAATCACCGGAAATAGCAATTTTTGTTGAA
>PXIH01S0001537.1:47625-58431 GCA_003024985.2 Euperipatoides rowelli
CACAAGAACGAATCTTGCTTAGGTGCGCGGTATTCCCCCCACTTCCCCTAAACATTTTCTGGATACACCTTCCCGGTAGCAATTTATAAGTTTGATGGATGTGATTCAGGAATCAGTGGATGTAGGTGCATTTGAAGTTTTGCTGAATAACCATTCAATACTTTGCATCTGCTTCTATATGTGCTTTAATTTCTTCTTTGTGCCTATCTTGGATTTTTTTCCGCAGTGGTACTTGCTGGCTGATGTTCGCATCTTCTTCTACCTGGGCCACACATGCAGGCTTAATGCCAAGTTTTATGGTTTCAATGTAATGCCAATGATTCCTTTTAAACCATGACCATATCTCACCCATGTGGTCTCAATCCACATATGTATCACTCCAGATTCCATTCCAAAGACCAGTATTGTGGAGCATAACATTGTCCTTTTAAAAAAAATTCTAGGACAATCTTTGACATTGTTGCAACAGATCTAATGTAGAACAAAGCATACCTAGTATAGTTTTGGTGACCAGCTGCATAGAAATATGGCAGTATATTATGCACAGCTTCAATGTGCAAAGCCCAATCTCCTTCTCTTTCAGCTTGTACATATTAAATGATCAAGAATACAGTTTTAATGAACAGTCCACCCACAGTTTAGTTGTTTTACTTTTTGAGGCTAAGTCGAGGTGGCAGAAGATAGTATAATTTTTTTTGGTGGGAAAATGTATTCAAAATTCCAACAGGGAAAACTGTTTGAAAGTAAGAAGCAGACAATAAATTTATTTTGGAGAGAAAGTTTTTAATAAAATCTGAAAATGCATGATTAAAATTTATACATGCACGATACAAATTATAATAGCCACAAAACATTGAGCGCTTTATATCTCAGTAATGGTGCCTCTTAAGATAAGATGTCAAAGAACCAAAATTATGTAAAATTGTTATTATAAATTGTAATTAGACTTTTTTGGTCAGATGCCCTCTTTTTGAGAAAAATAGAAAATAAATTAAAAATGAAAAAATAGCAGCCATTTTTCCAATATGGTGGCCTTAACTGTAGTAGATTAGTGGTGATTTTTAATATGTTGTTCAGTAGATATATATAGCTTTCATCTGAGACCATAAACACCTTTGTACCATTTAATTCCAGGTCAAGACCAGGATATATGATGATTTTATGATTTCCATACCGTGGCAGACTCTATCTTGATTTACCCGAGATGCCCAAGGGTACTTAAGTGGTACCCGCTAATTCCATGGTATAAATACCCTATTTTATTAAAATCAGCAATAAAAAAAAACTTTAGATCTCAAATTTGGGTTTAGCCCTCCGCTTCCGGACTAATTTGAATATAAAGTAATAAATGGCATGAATTATTCAAATGTTAATACATTACAGCTCCCTCTATTATTTCTTAAAAATAAAATAAAAATGATATTTATTAAATTGAATAAATGTTACATCTTAATTATTAGTTATAAGCTGGTTATAACAATTTGAACTATTTTCCTATGCTGCATAACAAAATTTACTTCTATGATATCATCACAAGTACCACACAACAGGTTTCCTTATAAGATTACTTGTAGCTCCAAATTATTTCATTAAAAACAAATGAAATAGAAATGTTTTGAAAAACCAAAAGTTTAGACAACTAACTATTATAGAAGTTGTATTTTTTACTATTTGCAACATTTTTTGTATCTATTTTTAAGGCTAAAATCAGTGAGTTCCCGTTTTATTTGTTCCTTTAGTTATGTGGCTAAATGGACGAATATCAATTTAAAGATGTTTATACCGCCCCGCTGGTATGAATGTACAGTTTTGTTTAGTTTAGGCTTTTACATTTTCTTACTTTCTACAGTGAGTCGCTGATTAAGTATTATTTATTTATATCACTTGCATTTAAGTCTAATAAAAGTTTTGACTTCATTTCTTTGTTCATGTCTTCGTTCCTTTATTTGTGGTCAAGATCACTATAACATATTACACAAATTTAGTTATCAAAATACACTAACTTGTTTAAACTAATGTATGCCTACAAAATATAAAAAAGATTGTAGTTAAGACAATAACATCTTATTTTTGCATTTAATCATTACTGATGTTTTATTGATGATGGTATTGACCGATTATAAATTCTGCCTTAGATGGTGTTTTCAAGGTAGCCTATATTATATATTATTTGTACAGTGTAGTAGGAGTGAAATTGTCAGTTGAACTAAGATTTATAATCGGTCAATATCATCATCATCAATAAAATAATCATTATTGATTACATGCAAAAATAAAAAGTTATTGTCTTACCTACTTTATGTAAAATTTGCATAAGTCGCATAGTGGAAATCTTTATAAACAATTTTTTAAACTGGTGTGATGTCTAAAAATGTAATATTTAAAAATTGGATTCTTTTTGACAAAACACTGGTTTTGAGAGACCACTATTTAATGATGAAAGGAAACATTTTTTAGACCACCTGCTTCGAAAGACCAAAATTTCATGATAACAGGTGGGGCCTTTTAAGACAGGTTTTCTTCTGACAAACCACCTGTCTTTAAATACCACTATTTCATGACACAACCAAGCCTGTATGGGGCTTGGGCCCAACACCCCTGTACACAAACACACAACTCCTATCTCCCAAATAGCTTAGAAACCATCTGCTTTAAAATCCACATAAGGTTCTTTTTCTCAAAATGTTCAAAATCCATGTGATTGATCAAATTATTCATATCGTTATGTGAATCATGTAATATTGATATCTAACTTTTATCTTTTAGCCTCAAGATCACAAACTTTTGTATATATATATAAATTCTTTTATTTAAAATAAAAAACAATATTTTATAATATTGGATTGGTTATTTTTTTTTTCTTCTTTACTATCTCAATTGTGAATATTTATAACTAATGTAATTTAATTTCAAAAGAAAAGAATCAGATGGAGGAAAAAAAATAATTATTTTAGTTTACAATTGATTATTGGACAGAAAATAAAAAAAAAGAATAATTTTTTTTAGTCTAATTTTTGATTTTGTAAAGAAATACTCACATATCTTTAACAGACTAAGATGTTTGTTTATTATTTCTGGTTTTCATTTGTACTACATGGATAGGCCTAGTTATAGTTTTTTTTTTCTTCTCCGTTGATTAATGGATTTTTCTAATATTTGACCACAGCCTTTGAAAGAAATGAGAAAATGTCTCTAACAGGCAGATATCAATAATAATGTTTATAAAATATTCTTTCCATGCGGAAAATCTGTTCAGTCGCTTCAGAATTCAAAATGCATTCCATTTAGGAAAGCTTGATGAAACCATCTGTAACGATGGCTTGCTATAAGGCAAGCTCTCCGAGATGAATTTCTCAGAAATTAAAAATTGTATTCTGAACTAGTTTATTTTAATTACTAACCTAGACGAAAAACCCATTTTAGAGTTGTAATACAACAGGCCCTAGTTATCCCCCACCATCTCTTCTGCCCACTTATTGGTTTAAAAACGAAAAAAAAAAACGTTATTTGCAAATTCTAAAAGTGCTAATGTAGATTTACATAAAGTCATTTTAATCCTGGCGGGAAAAACCTCACGCATGCGCTTATCAATAAAGATGAGGAAACATTGCCCTTATATAGGATTTTGACTGTCTGTGATAATTATCTTTGGTAATGCTACCAATTTCTCATCGGTAGTTTATTGTGAAATTAATTAATTTCACCATTAAATATTTTTTTAAAACAATGATTCACAGCCAGTGCCGGATCTACAAATTTCGACTTCCCTTCCCTGCAAAAAATAATGACCCCCTCCAGCTCCCACCTATTTTTATAACCTCAAAAATTTTATTTTTTATTTAACATCATTCTGTTTTGAAAATAATCACTTTCAAATTCCTGTGAAAGGATTCAGAGCACAGGCTTTTGTTATTTTCTCATATTAACATAGACCTTTCAATATTTTCAATACCAAACATTCTGACAAAAAAAAATTAGCTATATGGTATTAAACATTATGATGATCATCTAATTTTCCTACTGAAGAATGCACCCAACTAATGTGAACTTTAGTTGGGTGCTATTATTTAACTGTATAATTGAAGGATCAAATTTTAAAATCCCCCCTAAGTCCTGTGTTAAGAAATTTTAAAACAGACCTTATTGCAATGCTAAGTGCCAGAGTCTTGTGAAAATAAAATGGACTTGGGGATCTTGGTCAGATTCCGTTATATGCCCACCAATATGACTGGTGATAGTAAACTGAAATTATATAGATCGGCGCTCAGCAAAAGATTATTTTACCTCTAGATTGATTATCCTAGAGTTCAGGGTTACGGTAAGGTTAGGACTGTAAATAAAATATATTAAAATAGGAGAGAAAAAATACTAATTCCACATGCCTCTACGTTTTAGTTGTCATGCCACTCCTTAACGTAAATTATGTTGGTAGGCAGATAACGGAATCTGACGGGATCTTTTATATTGGACTCGACAATTATATAATACAACATTCCTTTCATAAATACAATATTTCCTTTAAACAATATAGCAGCTATAATGTATTACATAATTATTACTTGCCAAATTTAAGTTGATTGAATTCGGCAGAATAATACCTATTACAGTAATAATTGTTTGTACAAATACAAATGAACAGTCTAAAAAATCTGCAATCAAATCACATATTTAGAAGGTCTTCTTTTTTTTATTTAATTTTGGCAAAGTCATTTAGAAGTTGTTGTTGATGTTTACCCAAAGCACAAGTAATGAATGTTCTCGAGTCTCTGCTGTCCCATACCATTTTGCAGGAAGGTTTTAATTATTTTAAGTAATTATTTTCTGCAGATGCTAATGATTGGTTAAGTTAGGAACAGAATTATAACAGCAGAAACTCTAGAAAACTAGGATTGTACTGTAGGCTAATTCTCATACAAAAGTCGTGCTAAATCATACACAGAAGAACTTTTTATACCTCATGTTTAAGGGCTATTTGAAGACAAGGCAGTTCAGATGTAAACTAAGGACCAGTGTCGGAAAGGCCTGGCCTGACCAACTGACAATCGTCGCAAGCCAAGAGGACCCTTTGAAATTTTTTTTTTTTTTTTAATTTTTATTTAGGTAGGCTAATTAACGAAAAATAAAAGTTATCAAGAATGCAGGAACCTCACGTTGAAGGGGTGGATAGGTCTGTTGTCCCAGTGCCCCCNCTCCCCCCCCCCCCCCATGTTTGAACAAAATATATAAGAAACTACATAGTTATGACCAGAATGATAGGATGGGGGACCNATAGGTTCGGTAAAGGTAAACCAGGGAACTATATAGGGATGGTAAATAGAAACAAAATGAGCCTACAACTAAAAAAAAAAGCTTATCAAATTTTAAAAAAGGCTGGCTACGGCTCTGGAGTCAAGGGCCCTTGACCGTTCTCAGCCGGGGGCCCAAAGGGAAGCCTGATCGACATTGCGAAGGACCAATATCTTTGCTGTAATTTCTCTGCTTTTGATATCAGTTTATCATCTGTTAGCTCTATTAAGATGTTACGGAATAGAACTGAGAACATGGCAGTAACTAGATCAACTGACATGACATGTTTTTGAACACATTAAACCTGAAAAAAGACTCACTGTTCGAGAACCTATAGTCCAGTGAAAATCCATCAAAATGTTTCTTTACTTTAGACATTCTTTTTTGCTTGAAATCTGGATTAATACCCCATTTTTCAGCTACTCTATTTGCCTCTTCTTTCATCTGATCATACTGTTGCCTGAACTCTTCATATTTTATTTGCTTCTTCTTAATGTTGATTCTGCCTGTTCAAGATCTTTATTCTTCCTTGCAGAAAATGAAATGATGTACGTAACTTTGTGATGATTTTTGAGAACAGAACTGAAAGGAACAGAAATTCAAAGCACTCCATTGTCTTTATAAGATGATTTGCCTCACTGATCTCATCATTATTATGACTGAAAAAGCTGATTTTTCTAAGACTTTTCATATTATATCATCATAACTAAATCTGAGAGCAAGTAAGGATCTGTATCTTACTACCCATCTAGTTGGGTTCAGTTTTTTTTCAGAGTAACTTGGGAATCACCAGGAAATGATGAAAGAATATCCCACCTGTTTATACTGTGACCAAAAATACACACCAGTATCGATCCCTGAAGAGTGCATAAAAATGTTACTATCTCTTTAATATTCTTAACTGTACCAGTAATAATGAAGTTTAAATTATGACTGTACAATGTATGTATATGGCCTTCTGTATGTGTTATGTTTTCTACTGAACTTCTAACACCCACTCATAATGGTGGCTCTATCATATCCTTGACCCCTGCACTTTGAAATGTCCAAACCTTTTCTTTGTAAAGCAGTTTGATCTCAAAGATGTAGGAAAGCCTCCTCTATTTCTATTTTCATGCTATCACAATCTCAAATACCGTAGATCTGTTTTATCCTTATTTTGTTTGCAATTAACATAACGCAACCCAAAACTCATTTGGTCCTTTTTTTGATACAACACGGTGTCAATAATCAAGGAAAAAATGCTTTATTTATGTTTTTTTTTCAATTCTGCCCATTTTGAGGAGCGGCAATGAATTATTTGATTGTGTATATGATGACAGGGATTTTGTATGTCCCTTTGGTATACTGACTATTCTAGTTATTATGTTTCATATTTTGAGAACAAATGAACAAGACAAAAAAATTTCCATCATAGTTTCCATCATCCTCATTTGTGCTTTTAAGAACAAGTGTGGTTTTGGCCAAAGTAAGTATTATGTCAAAAAACAAACCTTTCCAGAACCTGGGCCTAAAAATGTTCCTTATATTACCTCTCTCTTTCCACATTATCAGAATTGTGGTTGGCAAAACAAAGTTGATCAGGGTGACATTAAGCAAAGTGTGCATTTTCGAAAAAATTAGCCAAGAAACTTTAGCCAGGTGCACTATCCAATAAAATATGACGAGTGAATGGTCATTTAGCATAGTCGTATTCTTACAAGTTATGTTTATGTTAGATTGAATCTAAGAAGATTTTTTTTTAGTTGTCAGGACGTTTTGTCACCTTTTAAGTAGAATTTTAGAAGCTTTATTTTTGTTTTTTTTGTGCTTGACATGACATTTTGTCACTTTTTTGCTACAATTTGAGAAACTTTTTTTTTGGTTGTAAGTATGTTTCTTCTAGTATTTACTAAATCTGAAATTAAATTAATTTTTTTGGGGGGGTCGGTAATCTATAAACATTTATTACAATTGGCTAACATTATATTAAATACTTAGATTTTGGGTTGGTCTCATTCTTACAAAGGGTTTGCAGGTTATAAATTAAAATATTTCAGAAGGGGGTGGAGGGGGTCTGAACCCATAACCCCCCTTACCGTACACACTTGGTCATTAATGATATGCATATGACCCTTCATCATTAATCCAATTTGCACAGGTAAGTCACCTTAATGCCAAGTATTTATATGATTGCAGTAGCATGTCCTGGGTTTGAATCTAGATTAATGCTTTATTATAAGATTCTCATATGTTTTGAACTATTGGTTCTGGCCAAACAAAAATATGTGTAGTGGTAGAGGGTCAAATACTACTTTAGCTAGGTTCAAACCCACATTAGTGCCTTCACATGATCTAGGTTCAAGCTCACAATTAATGCCTTCATAATAATGTTTTAGAACACATTTTAAATAATTTCTGGAAACCAGGATTTATTAGTTGCTAGCAAACCTATTTATCTATTAATTTAATATTTAAAGCCCATAATGCATTTTACTCTATCAACTACTTATTTCAAACAAAATATTTAGGTGAAGAGAAATTTGATTTTATTGAACAACAGATTTCAAACAGAATGATAAAATAGCAATCTCCCGGCTAAAGCTTAGTATAGAATCTGACCAATCAGAAAATCCAATCTCAGTTAAATTCTTTAAAACTTTTTCAATATTGATTTTTAAACTCAAAGATTTTAAATTACGAATATCAAAAACGAATTAATTATGCATTCAGATAATGTTACATTAAAATATTCAATAAAAATGTAAAATAATTATCTGAAATATATGAAATTAAAAACAATATTGATTGAACATTTGTTTTATGTAAGCTGTGTTAATCAATAACTGATTTCATTTACCGTATTTGAAATATTGAAAATAGTTTCTGGAAATAATTTTATTCTAATGCACTTTGTAGTACCTTGTTTAAAATTAAATTTAAAAATAAAAAAAAGCTTACAAAAACTAGTAATAATAACTAATTTGTCATTCTAAATCTTTGAAAAATATAAGCCAACACTCTTCCAACCAGAGTACAATAATTTAAACAAATGTGGATAATTATTTCAGATACATACAACAAAAACAAAACGTTAGTAGACATAAGCTACATGTTCAATAAAGTAATGTTACCGTACAATATAGAATACAAAAGTAGGTATAAAGGCCAATCTTAAACTTTAAAAGAATTCTATGAATCAACAATTGGGTCAGAATTCATTATCTCCCCGCCAACATAATTAACGTTAGGAGTTGCGCGACAACTAAAATGTAGTAGCGTGTGGAATTGCTATTATTTCTTGCCAATTTTAGTAAATTTTCTTTACAGTCCTAACCTTATCATAACCCTGAACCTTAGGATAATCTAGAGTGAAATAATCCTTTGCTGAGCGCCAATTTAGATAAACTTACTCCCATCAGCTATATTGGTGGATAAATAACGGATTTTAACCAATAATTGTCCAAATCCTACCCAAATAAGTGAGTCAATGAACAAACATTTAATTAAAATAAGCAACTCTATAAACATCGGCTGCCATGTTTACAATTTTTTTACCTTGAATTTTCAAATCATCGTTATTTGGATTAGAGTTAGTACATAATTATTGATTTACTTAATTGATTTATTGTTTGAAGCATAGGCTAAGGTTGTAAAAAAAACTATTGCAAAAATTTAGTAAAAGAATTATCAACACTAAAATCCAACTTTATCGTATCGGTAAGAAATACTGCTGGCCCTGAAGGGTAACCAATTCCCGGTGTAACGGGCTTTACAGTATACCAACCAGTTTACGGACAACACACTATGGCTCGCAGCTGACCACACAGGACATTACAACACAACAACTCACACAATGCTTAAAATAAAAATGTTAAAAACAGCACACCAATTTTGAAAAAAATAATAAATATTGAATAATGATTAATAAAATAAAAATCTTTAACATAATGAAAAAAAAAATGGTAACAATTAGCCTAAAACTAAAGCAATTTTTAAATAAGAACTTAAACATGTCTGTTGTCAATGCAATAACTCTAATATTCTCTTTTTTTTAAAAAATCATGGAAGTAAGGTACAAGTGTGAATAGAAAAAATGTTGATTCGGTCACTCCAATGTACATACACCAGAGCCTTGATTTGAGTTGTTTTGTCATTGAGTTGTTGGTAAATAAAGCCTAGTTTTCATTTTGAGTTGTTTTTTCATCATTGAGTTGTTTAAAAGAAAATTTCTATGATTGTAATTTCGATTTATTTTATAAAAATTTGTGCCAAATGTCATTTAATTTAAAATAACTTTATTAAAATCAACTTTTTCCATGAAGATTATTAACAAATAAAAAGGGTAGAATGTTGATTTAGCCGTTATTTTTTTTTTACAGACATAAAAATGTCTGGAAAAGTAAAAGATTGTTTATTTTACACAGTAGGCTACAGTAAAAAAAAAGATACTGTATTTAGTAGAGGAAGCTACCTTGTAATAGGGTTAAAAGCCATCCAAAGTATCACACAAGGACTAAGCAGATTGGTAATCTCTAACATTTCAATGTATTCCTATGGAAATTTAATACTTGATTCAAGTTGTTTAGATTTGAGTTGCTTTTTTATCAAACTACAACTCAGATCGAAGCTCTGGTGTATTTGAACGTTAAAAGTACAGAAGCTGTAGCAGGCGCCCTCCTTAAACATAAGATTAAAATAGTCATTTATAATTTATAAAAAATAAAGTATAGCCTACCGGTATTTCAATTTTGAAACAGCAGTCAGTGATGTTTAAATATGACTAACTGGTGGCAACTTTTGAAAGTTATTACAATTGTTAATTTGTGGCTTAGCAAATTAATCTCCAAGACAGGAAGTCAATAGCAGACTGATGATGAAGAGTTTCTTTCAAGCATACCTCTGGGGGACTAGACCCCACCCCCAGAGTGAACAAACCTTCCCCCCCAGGGAAAAAAAAGTTTCTAAAATCAGAAAGTAATCAATAAACATCAGCTTATCAAATCAGACAGAAAGTCAACAAAACATCCAGTCAACCAAAAAGAAAAAAGAAAAAGCTTATCAAAAATATGTAACAGTAAATAATTATATAGCCTACTATAATATTCCACCCTTGAAATGAAAAATATTTTCCTTGAACTTTAAATATTAAGCCTCCCCCCCCCCTCTTCCGAAGAAAATTGTTTGAAATAATCACAGCTGATGAACATCCCTAATTTAATGTAATATGGCCTATATGCCAATGATAATAAAAGGATTATTCTAATCATTAGGATTAACCTAGAATGTAAATTTGTCTTTAAACAATCTTTTAGGACATACGATATATGAAATAGTATATGAAATAAATTTGAGAATTGATAAAAAAATAACATGTAAGGGCATGAAGAGATATACGTGGTGTCGTCTTTAGAATAGCAATGGATTATATTTTAGAATTTTAAGTACCCTTTTCTTAAACTTAGGCCACTAAAAAAAAAGTATTGTTTCTCAGTGCCTGCCTGGTGCTTCTAAAAGTTGCCGGATAAATGTTTTTTTTTT
>PXIH01S0001540.1:21807-31994 GCA_003024985.2 Euperipatoides rowelli
GAAATAATTTAATTTAACATAGAAAAAAATCTTTAGAAAAATTTCCTAGAACAGTGCCTGAAGTGGCAACGCCGGAGGCCGAGTCGGTCAACAAGAGACTAGACTAAGCCCCCAAATGGCACATTGTTTACTGTATATTTATTTGTATTTAATTTTTTTATTCATATTTCAATATTATAAAATCATTAATAGTAGGCTAATTAATTTACTACATTAGTCACCTGTATAAGTTATCTAAACGCTTTCTTATATATAATTTTTTTTTTCCCCAAAAAAATTTGAACACTTTTTTTTTAAAAAATAAATCTATTCATTACAGGAAATTCTTGATTTACTTGGTGTTGATTTACATATTTTTGAAATAACACAATTTAAGCATTGCTATGACTTCTCAAATTACAGGGTCAAAATGAAAAAGTAAAATGAATCTTCTCTGCTTTTGATAATGTTATGATAGTCTGACAGAAATTCATTCATTTATTTATTTAAATTGATTCAAATTCTTTATGGCAATGTTTTTATGAATAAATGTTAAGCTTATTAGCTTAAATTTAAACCTATCCTTCCGTTAATATCCAATGTAGGTACAGTACTTATAAAGTTAACCTTACAAGAGATTAATAATAGTGAATAGAAGAAAGAAATGCTGTTTTTGTTTTTATTACTTCCCATAATCCTTAGCATTTCTATTATTTCCTATGGAAATTTTATATTGATTTCCACATTTTTGATTTACGCACTGATTTTCAAGAACACAACACCAGCATAAATCAAGAATTATCTGTATATTTACAATAAATAATTCAACAAGGTGTGACATAAAAAGGAAGTATAAGAAAAAATATAGAAATTGTGGTTACTAACCAAATTTAACATCAATCTTAAGGCCGGTATCACACTGGACGTTGCGTTTGCGTAGCGGTTACACAATTTTTATAAAGTACATATTTTTTAATGGGAAGCGCCAAATAGAAATTTGTGTTAGTTCTACCATCATTTGCGGTAGACTTGCGGTGAAAAAACATTGAGCTTGCTTTAAAAATTGTTGCGTGGACTTATGGCCGTTTGCATAGAAATCTACACAATTTTTTATAAAGCACATTGTTTTCAATGAAAAGCGCATATACACTACAAGTTTCTGCCGTTAGGATCATTCTATTTCCGTCTGATATCTTGCTTTCATAATTGAAAAAGTTGTGTTATTGGACTATAAGTTCTAAAATAAGCAAAATCAATTAATTTAAGAAGAGAGAGAGAGTGAAAAAAAGAATGGCTTTAATATTCAAGCTGTCTCCTGTTGCCATCTTAAAAGAAAAGAAAAGGAAAAAAACCTACAGTAAATGAAAGATTCTTGCGAGTGCTCTTCCTTGAAATGAATAATTGCTATCGTATTTCAACAAATCAAAAACTGTTTCTTAAGTTCAGGTAAAAATGATTTAATCTTGCCAGAGGAATTAACAGATCGCTGACAATTGATTTTAAGTAATGCAAGTTCATCCTTTATTATTATTTATTTCACAAAAGGCTACTGTATTTTTAACAATTGTCAATTGACAATTGCACATGTTATTCTGGTTTATTTGATACAATAAAAAGATTTTGTTGGATGAAGGGATCTTTTTTTTTTTAAATCGAAATATTTAACACACACAATATCAATTTAACATGCGCAGTTGTTGAAAATACGGTAAAACAAAGTTAACTAAACTCTGCCAGTTTTAGCCTCTGCTCTTCTCCGATACTTCGATGCATAACGTGGTGAGCGGCCGTGAGCTGTGAATGGCTGTTGAACTGAACGAGCTAAAGTTTTATTGATATAATATTAGAGAAAAACATCAGGTTACTGCATAATGTAGCTTATTTTATTCTAAAGGTTTAAACCCAAAGCCAAGGTTTTGTTAAATAATTAATTATTAATAGCAAAAAGGTGAAATTTCCAGGAATTTTTTTTTTTAATTAGTTTTGATAAACCGGGATATTCGGCGTCCCGAAACCTTTTATCGGGACACCGGGATTTGAGGCCCGAAATCGGGACTATCCCGGAAAACCAGGACGTCTGGCAACCCTACTCCAGTCTTTTCTTATTGCAATGGCCTTACTCTTGAACAGCTATTTTGCCTGTTTTTAATTATTTCAAAATCCGTACACAACATTTCCCATACCTGCTTCAGATCAGCCTTTCATAGTCTAGTCTCCTGAATCAATATAAATATTGGAGAATTACTCATATTATCTTAAACTTGGTTTTATTTCTATTCACATCATTTAGTATTCTAACATTAATCAAATTTATTATAACTTAATTTATTTCCAACTTAGTATTTGAACTACACATTACTCCTCTCTCTATTATGGGCCACCCCCCCCCCCTCATCACCCTTATTGAGGCTATTAATGGCATTTGTCATATCTTTGCTATCTACCATCATATTTTCATTGTCTTGACGTACCACTACAAAATTATCTATTTTATTTCACCTTCTGTTTGTCCTCCTTAATACCTGTATCTGGCTAGTATCACCATGATAAAATTCCTCTGCTGTAACTACTTCTGGTGGCACACCTCTATGAACTGTCTACCATTATCATTATCTTCTTCCGGCATTGGGATTGCCGGAAGAAGATAATGACCTCAAAATTTGGGTCAGGCTCTATAATCTGCCCATGCTTTTTTTTGTATTAATATATTAAATAAATAAGCCCCCACACTCCCTAGCCACTATAACAGTGTCATTAACATGTGGATGATGTGTAGCAACTAGCAAGCATAGTCGTAAGTTAAGTAAGTAGTCAAAGATTTTTTTGTTTTTTTAAAGGGATCCTATACTACCTCTTTCAATATGTTTATTAACCTTTATAATACTTTACAAGTTTTGAATTTAATAATGAAAATAACACAGTAATTATTAATATAAAGGTAAAGGGGAAGATTTTACTTTAGTGGTCCAAAATGGCCGCCAATTACAGACGTTGATATTTTTTTTACATCCCTAACCTTTGAACTACCCTAACTCCAATATAATAAAACATAAAAACAAATGAAAAATTTACATTAAAATCTATTAGTTTCTAAGAACTTTTTTATTTTAAAAAAAAATTATTAGCCTACTTATTGAAAAAATATTTTTAAAAAATTGTGATAATTTGTATATGTTCTTATTATATTTTTATAATTTATTTGTTAGTTTTTTAATGATACCATCTTTTTATTGAGTGTACTGATTTTGAATCTTACTTACCTAAGCTGTTAGGCTATTCATTTTACATAATGGTGATGGGTTGCATAAGTTTAGAAAGGGGGAGGGGCAAGAGGTGTGATCAACCTTACAGGATTTTTATCCTGGCTGAAAATACCTTTAAAATTGACTTTTTAACTAATTTTTTTTAATTTTCCTTGAACACCCCCCCCCCTCCTGTGGACTAGGTGGTGGGCCATACAGACCTACATCTTGTCCCGGTTGTGGTATTCATAAATCTGACAACCCTAGACTGGAGGCATGTTGTTAAAAAAGTGGAGATCAATAATACTAGAGCAATGCTATTATAAATATCATCTGGTAGTACATAATTTATGATTTTGAATGTGCATGTACCAATTGTGCTTATCTCAGGTAGTTGATAAAGTAGAAAAATGGCATCGAAAGTTCTGATGTTTGGAGATTTTAATATCTCTGCAGATAAAGAAAAGGTTTTTGACCGGTTTATGAAAAAGTTGGGTTTGTTTGATTTGGCTGTTCATAAGGGTATGAGTAGGGTGGCTACTTGATTTGTTAATAAATCAAATAATCAATTGGATAGAGTGATCCTGTCAAATAATATGAGGTGGAACTTTCATTTACGTCTTGTACATATTCCTTTTTTGGATCATTTGATGATCAAAGTGAATGTAAAATTCAGAAAGGGAATATATGGAAGTATTTTAAAAGCGGGTTAATACCTATTCTGGATGATATAGTGAGGGAATCATTTTATGATATAAGGCAAGTGAATGGAAGTATAGATATGAAAGAATTTAATCCTATTATTTGGTGGACGTTGAAAAAAGTCAATTTATGAATTCGCAGTCGAGGATCAAATGAGAAGGACTAAAGTAATTGATTAAAATTAAAGAAATAAAAGAGAAAACAGTTTTAATGAATTGAGCAATTACAGAACCTCTCAAAATGTATTAGAAATTGAGCAATTGAAATATAGGATCAAATATTTAATTGAACAATTAACTAAAATTAAATATTTGATGTCTCCAATATTAATGTTTTTAAAAATGATTTGAATTTATTTTTAGGCTCTGACAGTGATTTCTGTAGTCTAAGATTTATTTGATGCAAAAAGATTTTCTTATACCTATGCTCTCCTTAAATAATAATAATGCAGTCTGAGATTTTCTCAACAGGTAGTTTGCCAAGGTGGAAGATTATTTCAATGTTAAAAAAGAAGAAAGTTGCTGGTAGTACATGCTTTATTGGCAAGAGATGAAATATTTACTAGTAGCCTTAGCATTGTGAACATTGCACAAAATGAATTTATTAATGTAAATAAAGGGGAAATTTTATGGTAGAAATAATAAGGATAAATTTGACTTTTTTGTAAATGACATGGCATATAAGTTTTTTAAATCTAAATCTCTTCCCCAAGCCAGAGTGGATGGATTGGCACAATTGTATGCAATGTTTACTTTAGAAGAGTTGGAGCATGTCTTGTCACTGGTAAAAGTTGCTTCTGTCTCGGGTCCTGATGGTATTTCTTATAGTTTTTATAAGAGCATTAATGTGGTGGATAAAAGAGGCTTTGTGGAGTATATGAATTCAATAATGTTATGTGAGGATAGAAAAGTTGTTAATTTCCAATAATCAGGCATTCATTAAGATAATTAAAAAAAAAAGAATTGCTGCATTTAATTGTGACTTACATTAAGGACTATAGGCCTATAGCTTTGATGAATAGTGATATCAAGATCATTCAAAAGATATTGTTACATCGCATAACATGCTGGTCATACCTCCTCCCACCACAAGTATATGGTATTAAAGTGTGACATATAAATAAGGCCTTATTGATTTATCATCAGGTTTTTAGTTGTAAAAGGTCAAAGTCTAGAGAAGGAGGACAACTTATCAAGTTAGACATGACCAATGTATATTCATACGTCAATCTGGCGTATCTTAGGTATATAATGGTGAAATATATGGGAGATAATAAAACAGTCAGGCTGATATTGGATCTAATGGAATTTAAATCCATAGTGTTCCTGAATAACAATGTATATTGGGGGTATCAAAATCTAGATAATGGGTTGTTGCTGGATCGCCTTTGTCTTCCATATTGTATTCATTTTATCTTTTGGAATTGTATCTGAAGATTAACAAAATCAATTAGTGGATTCTGGCTGAGTGGCAATATGCTAAATATAAAGTTATTTCATATATTGATGATGTGACAATTGTGATTACTAAAAAACATTATTTTGGAAAGTATATTCTATAATTGAGGAGTTTTTGGAGATGTCTGGATCTGAAATAAATCAGAGTAAATCATATGTACGGGATTTGGACGCTAATAAGATAGGTAAATCAAAAGTGTTGTTTGGCGAACATGAAAAAGTGCTGGGAATAGTATATCCTATTTTTAATAAGTATGTTGTTGAGCTCTAGATAAAATTAAGCAGGTCTTGGATAATATTAATAAATATTGTGTGGGATGGTTTGAGATTGTAAGGTATATTAACACTTTGATAATCTCTAAATATGTGTACTATTTGCCTTTTGTGTTGTTGTTTTCTAAATGTAGCTTACGAAAAAACATGTTTCCCAAAATGGAATAGTGGTTGGGATTAATCAATCTGAGAGTATTTAATAGGGTGATATTATATCATTTTTTGTTAATAACATAGTTTAGGATCCTGTGTTTAATAATTAATTTGGTTAACTGTTTTGAAATTAATAAGGATCCTTTGTTCAAAATCTGGTGGGATACTTCTAATAATATTGGTAGGGAAATAGGACATAATGAAAAGGTTACATACAAAGATTGTTAATAACATTATTTAACTCATAATAGTATGTATAATAATTATAAGAACTCAAAGATTGATTTACAAAGTTTTTCGAAGTTGATGGGGAGGGGGGAATTTTCAGAATTTTATAATAAAATAATTTAATCTGAAAATTTTGCCTACAAAGTGAGAGAATTTTTAGAATGGCAATGATTAAGAGTGAAGAGATATTGTGTCAATTTGGGTGTAACAGGGTTGAAAGTGTCTTTCATTTGTTTTGGGAGTGTGACCATGTGAGAAAATTGTATGAGGTTCTTTTGGATAAGGTTAATTGGAAACATGATTTGACACAGTTTTAGGAGTGGAGATCTTTTGATTTTATACCGGCTATTTTGCATAAATTATTATATATTATCTTTTATCAGTTGTGGATAATTAGATGTAAAAATGGTTTTTCAAAATGGAAGGTTTGACAGACTGGAATTTATACTTGGTGGAGTGCATAAGTGCTATAAAACAGATTTAGTTGCATTATCAACATCTGTGGTACAAAAGTTATGGGATCAACAGACTTTGTATTAGACAGGGATTCAGTGCACATTGGTTTTTTTTTTTGTTGTAGGCCTTGGAGGGTCAGGAATTTGATAAATGGGATGGGAGGCATGGGTATGCTTTATTAGACCTGTTTGTAAGGAGTATGTTATTTGGGGTTTTGTCAGTGATGATGAGTGTTCATATGAGGATGGGTGAATTTTTCCAATGTTTAAGTTTTATGAGACTGTTCTGTAAATATTTTGGTGGTTTTTTTAATAAAAAAATTAATAAAAAAAATATCATGAGACCCTTAATAATCTTGAATTTTTATTTGTTTACCACCAAGAGTCAAATCAGTGGCAGATAATTAATCAGATGTTTCAGACTTTTAAACTAAAGCAAGGACATTAGGGCAGTCAATTGGTATCACATATTAATGTGTCACAATTTTTTTTAAAGGATGTAACTAAGAAGTTACCTGTTTTTAGACAAAAAAAAGGTAACTTCTTGGTTACATTCTGTAAAAAAAAAAATGTGACACTCATATTATGTAAGAGGTAAGAGATAAGCTTTAATGAAGGACAGTTAATAGGGCCTAATCCCCTTTTAATGCCATTATCATTCATTGTCATAAAGTGGATGTATTTATGGTTATTAAAACTGCTTTTATATTGTTTCTCAAGACAAATTATTCCCATTCCTATTAATTTCCTCTAATACAGTCTTATTTCCCCCAACAATTTATCTGTAGATCCAGCATGACAATGAAGTTTGACAAATAAATCATTGTGTTTATGGGTCTGTCAGTGAACAAATTGTTATGACCTGGTCATGTCTGTGATCATTCTGTAATGTTTATAATCCCATTCTGAAACGATATCATGTCTGCTCATTGCAAAACATGTTTCCCAAAGACATACGGTACATGAGATCACTATGTGTAATTATTTCACTTTGGCATCCATTTTATTTGTAAACAAACATTTATTTTATTCAGTAAACAAGTTTGATTTTCAGCTATGGTACTTTTAGTCTTTGTTTATCACAGGCTGTTAAATTTGAGAATGAAGACATATGCTGTGACGTTCCAGATTAGCGTCTCAGCTGAGGCAGTTATGGAAAAGCTTTTTACCTGGATTCAACACTTTGCCAGGTTTTTTAACCAGGTACACTGCCTCTACAAAAGAAACATTGTGAGATATAGTATTCAAAATAATAGTTAAAAGATAAATGCATTCACATGCATCTATTATTCAAAAAAGAATACAACTCTTCTCCTCTTGGAGAGGAGATTTATATAAAAAAAAATAGTTTATTTTACATTTATAGTGATACAATATATTTTATTTACAAGAAAATCATTGAGGTCATTGAGAGATGGTTATTAGGTCATGATCATGGACACCAAACTTCTAGACATATATCAAGGTGTATGATTGACCACAGTGCAGCCCAAATGTGGAAATTTTCTTTGGAATTAAGTACACATAAGGCATTTGTTCTGTTTACAGATATATAGTTTATAGATGAACAAATGGAATTTGACCAAGTTTCCTGGACTGAAAATCCCACAAGCTTGAAGAATGATTGTCACAACAATAAAGTTGTAATTCGTTTACTCATTTAAAATGACGAGGAAAAAAATTATTACCATATTCATTATTATCATTGCCATTGTTGTAAGCACCATTATTATTATGTAATCTTCAGTATCATAATCATCCTTATTGTTAGCATCATTATCATTACCATAATTCTCATCATTATTATAACAATGATAATTATCATCATAATTATTATCATTATTATAATCATCATAATAATCATTATCATAAGCATCATTAACATTACCATAAACATTATCATTATCACAATCATAATCATCAATCGTTATATCTTAATTATCATTTCTCATTATTATTATTACTATTATTGTAACCACCATTATCATAATCATTCTCATTCTCATAACCATCATTATCATAATTATCTTGATTATTGTTAGTGTAATCATTAATATAATTATAGTTTTTACTATATTCTTTTTCTAATTATGAATATATTTCATTTTCAATATTTAAAATCAATGCATTATGAATTTTGCATCGATTTTAAATATTATAAAATATATACATTTATTATTTTAAGTTTTCCAATAATTTAAATATGGCAAAAATAACTCAATATTTAGAATATTGAACAAGGAGATCTATAAGAAAGTAATGCAGCCTGATTTCCTAAAATTGCTGTTTTTTATTTAAAAAAAAAAAAAAAATCTTTTATAGCCATTATTTAAATCTTATTGAAGGGAGGGGATGGAATTTTATTTGAATATCAAAGTTTATTCCTAAATTTAATACTTTAGAATATTTGATGATTTTATTATTTTCATTTTGTCAAATGTATTCAATGATAGAAAGATCAAAACACATCAGTTAAAAAGAAAAAGCAGTTACTAGGTCTCACTGCAATAGAACTGAGTGAAAAAGGATAGATTAAAATCAGTGAGAAATCTAATTCGTATATTGCTGAAGCCATATAGTTTAGACTTCTAGAGATATTTAAATCAGTCCATTGTTTATTTTAATGAATTTAAGAAGTAACTTTAGAGGTTATCAAATATCACAATTATAGTATATAAAGTAGTTCATAAAATGATGCTGAAGTCACTTTTAACAGAGATAAACAGAGCCTAGAGCACCATCATGATTTCCGTTCCTAATATGATCACCTGATAATCACTTAAAATAGAAAACTAACATACTAAGCTAACTAAATAAATTGATAAAAATTATTAAAAACTATTCTATTCTAAAAATAAACTCAACAATAACACCAGGAACAATGTATATACAATTTAAATAGCTGGATGCTTTGGAATCTGAAAAAAATATGTGATTTTTGTGGATCTAGGGATTTTTTTGTTTAGAAAGTTGTGTATGTGTGTATATGACGGTCTTCACTTAAGGAAGGTCGAGTTCAATGTAGTTAGAGGCTCATATATATTTTAAGCAAAAAAAAAAAAAATAATAATACATAGGATTAAAATACTGTAGAATAATTAAAGTATAGAAAAACCAAAGATCAATTTTAATTCCATTTATTTTTGGAATTATGATAATGAGAACTTGGTATTTACAGTAATTTTGAAATGTCCCAGAGGAAATACATAAGCTTTAAATATCAGTCTCAGAAAGTGATTTTTTTAATAATTGTAAACGAATTTCTAAGCCAAAAAAAAAAAAGGAGAAATACATGAACTTAAAGCAGAGTAATTAAACTGTATACAAACAAAACGAACAGATTTTAACCCCATTTATTTTTATAGATATGGTAATGAGAATTTTGCAAAGTAAAATCAGTTTTTTCTGTGATTGATACTATACCCATAAACAGTCACTGATTCAGAGGAAAGGCACAGGACATGTGACCTCCCTGTCATTCAAGAGAAAATATAGAAGATGGCATTTATTGTATATTAACCTACGAGCGGTCACGATGTCGTAAATTTACTACAAATTCATTTTTTTATAAAATGTGTATGTGTATGGTCTTGTAGGTTTATATATGCCTTCTATTCCTAAAACTAACTCCCCACTACAATATTGGTAGGTTTTTACCATGCACATAGCCCATTTTATAGTTATTTTTTAGAATTATA
>PXIH01S0001540.1:45277-56635 GCA_003024985.2 Euperipatoides rowelli
TACTTATTATAGGACTCTTAGCAATTGCTAAGAGTCCTATAATAAGCAAATATAGCCTGTTAACATCTTAAAAAATAATCTTTCGCGCTTGATTATGTGATCAAACTGCTAATAAACCTTTCTGGAGAATTATGCAGTTTCGCCCATATTTCTTTTGGTTGTGCGAGTCTTAGCATTTCAAGGATTGAATTAAATTCAAATGTGTTCATTCTTAACCTTCCGTCGGGCATGGCCGATCTGATTGATACACGACTCCTGTTTTATTTGAGCATGTCTGCAAATCAGGCTGGAGCCGCCTCGGTCTCACAGTAGCTTCCATTTTTTCAACCATCTTTAGCATGATATTGTTAGTTGTCCAAAAGTTCTTTCAGTGGGAAGATAATTTAATTTTGTTCAATTTGATACACCGCGCCCATTCGATACAAAAACCATACTGCGCCCGATGGAAGGTTAAAAAGTTTAAAGAGTCCTTTGGCACATTAAACGTTAATTCATCTAATAGATTCATGAGAATGATCTCTGAGATAGCCGCTTTTCACTTGGGTGCCTCTATTGAAGTTACTCCATCATTAATGTATAAAAAATCTGCCCTATTCCTGAAATTCTAGCATTTAAGCCCATTACATGGACAGCAAACATTTTTTTTTTAAAGTTTCTAAAAAAAAGTTTCCGTGTTGAGTGCAGATGGCGCTGTTACTGGCTTCGGAATACAATCATATTCCAATTAGGGTTATATATAATTAAAAAAAAATNGTGCCTCTTTATAATATAATTTCTTTTTTTTTTTACATTTTTTTTCTCTTTACATTTTTTTTTACATTTCAGATCATATTATACAGTTATAATGACCATGTATAAAAGAATTTATGATCTAGATCATCCAAGAGATGTTGAAGAAATGCAAAGAATGCTAATGGATTATGATGATGATGAAATACTAGAAAGTTTTGATGATGAAAGTGATACTGATGGTGAAGATNGTGTTGAAATGGAAATTGTTGAATCGGAAGATGATAATGAGGAATCAGTCTCTGAAGATGGGGAGGATGAAACTGAAGAACATGCAGATTATTTTATTGGAAAAGATAAAGTTACTATGTGGAAAAAAATCCCTCTATCACAAAGGGTCCAATCTAGAAATCACAATATTATTCTTAAATTACCAGGGGTAATAGGTACAGCAAGAATGGCAAAAACTGTTTTTGAATGCTGGAATTGCATAATAATCTCAATATTTTTCATATGATTGTTCAGTATGCTAACCAATATATTGAAACAATAAAATTGTTATTTAAATGTGGAAGAGACCCAAAGCCAATATATATTATTTAGCTGAAAGCTTACATAGGCCTCCTTATTTTAGCTAGCCTCTACAGAAGCAATAGGCAAAATTTAGAAGATCTTTGGGAATCTGAAGGAGATGGAATTGAAAAATTTTGGCTTGTCATGAACATAAAATATTTTAAATTTATTACACAGTGTCTTCGTTTTGATGACAAAACAATACGTGGTGAAAGGAGACAAATAGACAAACTTTCTGCAATCCTTGAAATTTTTACAATATTTGTGAAGAACAGTCAAAATCTTATATAGTAGGTGAAAATGTCACAATAGATGAAAAACTGGAAGCATTTCGTAGGAGATGTAATTTCAGGCAATTCATACCAAGCAAACCTAGTTAGTATGGAATTAAGATCTTCTCACTTGTTGATGCCAAAGTTTTTTATACTTATAATTTAGAGGTATACGTGGGGAGCAACCTGAAGGAATATTTCAAGTGAGCAACAAGCCTTTTGATGTTGTATTACGACTTTGCTAGCCATTCGACAATTCAGGAAGAAACATTAATGGAGACAACTGGTTTACTAGCATTGAACTAATAGATGAGCTACTTTGAAAGATGCTTACTTATGTCGGAACTATTAGAAAAAATAAACGAACAATCCCAGTGGAATTTATCACAAGTATCAGAAGACCTGTCAATAGTAGTCTTTTTGGTTTCANCGTTAGTTTTTAAAAATATTTTAATTACATAATTTACCTGTTTTGGTAAGTACTACTATTTCTTTTACACATATAAAACATATTTATATTATTTTGATACCAATATATATAATGATTTATGTCACTTTTTCAATACATATCAAATTGATACATCTCTCCTCTTTATATAATTTCTTTTTTTCTTTCTTACATTTTTCTTTTACATTTTTTCTCTTTACATTTTTTTTTTTTACATTTCAGATCATATCATACAGTTATATTCACCAAGTATAAAAGAACTTATGATCTAGATCATCCAAGAGATGTTGAAGAAATGGAAAGAATGCTAATGGATGATGATGATGAAATACTAGAAAGTTTTGATGATGAAAGTGATACTGATGGTGAAGATNGTGTTGAAATGGAAATTGTTGAACCAGAAGATGATAATGAGGAAGCAGTCTCTGAAGATGGAGAGGATGAAACTGAAGAACATGCATATTATTTTATTGGAAAAAATAAAGTCACTATGTGGAAAAAAATCCCTCCATCACAAAGGGTCAGTTCTAGAAATCACAATATTATTCTTAAATTACCAGGGATAATAGGTACAACAAGAATGGCAAAAACTGCTTTTGAATGCTGGAATTGCATAATATCTGACAATATTTTGCATATAATTGTTCAGTATACTAACCAATATATTGAAACAAAATTGTTATTAAAACATGAAAGAGACCCCCAGCCAATAGATATTATTGAGCTGAAGGCTTACATAGTCCTCCTTATTTTAGCTGGACTCTACAGAAGCAATAGACAAAATTTAGAAAATCTTTGGAGATCTGAAGGAGATGGAATTGAAACATTTTGGCTTGTCATGAATATAAAACGTTTTAAATTTATTACACGGTGTCTTCGTTTTGATAACAAAACAACATGTGGTGAAAGGAGACAAATAAACAAACTTTCTGCAATTTGTGAAATTTTTACAATATTTTTGAAGAACTGTCAAAATTATTATATAGTAGGTGAAAATGTCACAATAGAAGAGAAACTGGAAGCATTTTGTGGGAGATGTAGTTTCAGGCAATACATACCAAGCAACCCTAGTAAGCATGGAATTAATATCTGTTCACTTGTTGATGCCAAAGTTTTTTATACTTATAATTTAGAGGTATATGTTGGGCAGCAACCTGAAGGAATATTTTGAGTGCGCAACAAGCCTTTTGATGTTGTATTATGACTTTGTGAGCCACTCTGCAATTCAGGAAGAAACATTACTGGAGACAACTAGTTTACTAGCATTGAACTAATAGATGAGCTACTTGGAAAGAAGCTTACTCATGTCAGAACTATTAGAAAAAATAAACGAGCAATCCCAGTGGAATTTATCACAAGTATCAGAAGANCTGTCAATAGTAGTCTTTTTGGTTTCAAGAAGGGATGTACATTGGTTTCTTACATTTCAAAGAAAGGAAAATGTGTTCTTTTAGCATCAAGTTTGCATGAAGATAAGTCAATAGATCCTGACAGTAATGAAAAGCAGAAACCTAATGTGATAACTTTTTATAATAGTACCAAAGGCGGAGTAGATACGACAGATAAATTGTGTGCCTCTTACAATGTTGCGAGAAATGTACGTCGTTGGCCAATGGTCATTTTTTTTGCCATGATCAACATAGTGAAATTAATGCTCAAATTATTTATTTCAGCAACAACACAGAAGAAAATAATATTAGAAGAAAAATTTTTCTAAGAAATTTATCTCATGAGCTAGTTTTGCCTCAACTAGTTCAAAGAAGTTTGGAAACTTCAGGCTTGCATTTTGAACTTCAAGATAGACTAAAACAATATAGGCCACATGATAAAATAAATGCACAACAAAATGAAGAAAGTGAACAAGCTGCACAAAAAGAAAATGATGCACAATATGCACAGATAAAAGGAGACTAACCAAATATAATTGCAAGAAGTGCAATAAGCCTATTTGCTTGATGCATGTTGAAAGTTTTGTACACTATGTAGTGGAGAATTTCTAGAAAATTAGCAACAAGAATGATGAAACAACATTAAAATATTCCTTTTTTATTGTTCTGGTTTTAGAATTTGTTTTGTCTATATTGCAATTATTTTTATTTGTTTAGAAGCATAAGTGAATTATTTAATTTTTTATAGGAAAACTAATGTGTTAGTTTTATAAAAATAAATTATATTTGTGTTATAATTATGACTTTATGTTATCTTTTTATTTTATTTTATGAATAAAATTTACTTAATATTTAATATTTTCATATAACTGTAGTATAATTTTAATAAAATAGTAAACCGATCAATTTGATACACCGCGCCCGTTCAATACAAAAAAGATACCGCGCCCGACGGAAGGTTAAGAGCAGAAATCTTCAAAACTTTAACAAAAAAAAAAAAACAGTTTTTGACTAAATCTCTCTCTCTCTTTTTGTAAACAATCATCTATAGTTTTATTGAGTTTGAAACATGAAATATGCAGAAAATAGCTTTCGTGTAATTTATTATAAACTCATATTTATTTGCTATAAATTAAATACAAAATATATCTAGATTGTAAAAAATATATACACTGTTTAACTGGATTATTAAAAAAAAGAGAAAGTGAGAGAGAGAAGTTATGTACACATTTCTTTCTGATAAACGTGACGTCTCAAGCGCAAGTGTAACCACACTCATTTGATTCTACTTAGTTCACTTGAGATGTGAAAGCGTCGCATCTAAGATGTGGCAATTAAAACGTGGCATTGGATGTTTGGAAGGCATCTGGGCATCTCAAACGTCAAGTATAGCCTCTCTCATAGGAACCCATGTATTCTTAATCAGGCGCACTAGACGCGACATCTCAGATGCAAGTGTGATTATATCCCTAGTAGCCTCAAATAAATGTTAAAATTTAAATTTAGGCACTATTCTAGCAACTTTAGAACGTCATTTTTCATCACAAGTGATATCTAGGCTAAAATGTTTTAATTTTAGAAAAAAGATTGAACTAAAAAAAAATGTCTATAAATTGTGAGTTTAACACAATGCTAATGCTAGTAGATCAATTCATTTTTGGTCTACATCATATTGCTAAACAAAATAGTTTGATTTTAGAAAAAAATATATATTTCTTTTGATACAGTTATTCAAATGGCAAGGGCTGCAGAAGACTCTAATAAAGGATCAGAAACCTAAGAAAAAACAAGGGTACGAAATACAAAAATAAAAAACCTGCGGCTTTATTTAAAAAAACTAATAATGATAACTGTAAACACTGAGGAGGCAGAAATCAAGAAAAAATGTGTAAATTAAAAATTGTGATCTGCAACATTGCTAATTTAAAAAAGATATACAATAAACCTAAAACTACACAAAAAAAAAGTACACACAGCTAATGATAAAAAAATATATAAATGAATTAACTTTGATGATGATCCTCAGATTGCAATAAATACTAACCTAACAGTAAATCACCACATTATTTGTATATAATTAGTATTGTATATAATTAGTTCAATGTTAATAAAATTGAACTAATTATAAGCTTATACAATATAAATATCCCCTTTGAATTAGATACAGGTGCGACTGTATCCATTATGTCATACAACCCATTTAACAACTATTGGTCTTGTAGGCAGTAACTACTTTGTAAAGGTTAAAGCTACCTTAAAAGACTATGATGCCTCAGATTTAGAACTGATTGTCACCAAGTAAGGAACTACTACACTTATGGGACAGACTTGGTTCGAACCTATAGGATTATCAAATGAAGTTTTTAAATGCACATATATAATTGAAAATCAACAAAGTAAAAAAATACAGGACCTATTAGAACAATTTAATGAACTTTTCAGTCCTGAACTAGGCTACATTCAGGGTTACATGGCCAAAATATATATTAAAGAAGGGGCTATTCCCACCCTTTATAAGCATTGTCAAATATCCTATGCACTTTTACCAGCAGTGAAGAAGAGCTAATTAAACTATAAAAACAAGGGATCCTATTCCCGATCAAATTGTAAAATTGGGCAGCACCAGTAATTCCAATAATTAAAAAGAATGGAACAATTTGACTTTGTGGTGACTACAAGGTAGGACAAAATCCTCATAAAGCTGGATGGAGGAAAGATTTTTAGTAAATTAGATCTCGCCCAGGCTTATCAACAGCTAAGAGTGGATCTAAAATCTACAGAATTCTTATGCATTAATACATACAAAGACTACCCTTTGGATAAGTTCTGCACTGGCCATAACCCAAAAATTAATCGATGATTTTAGAAAAAATTTCTCATGTCATTTGCTACATTGACAATTTCTTAATCATCCTTGAAGAACACTATGAACATTTTAAAAATGTTTTTTAAACATTATTAAATTCAGGAATAAGGTTAAACCTGGAAAAATTTGATTTACTCAAAAACAAAAAGTTGAATACTTAAGGCACATAATTTCAGATGAAGAAATCACATCAGCCGTATAAAAAAGCAACACTGGAAGCTTCTAATCCCAAAAATACCAGCCAACTTAAATCCTTCCTAGGCTTAATTGGATATTATCAGAAATTCATACAAAATTTATCACATCAAAGTTAGGAAATCTTAACAAACTTATTTGTAAAAAACCAGTTGGACATGGAATGAACAGATCTTAAGACCCAGACTAACTAAAAAATGGAGACATAAAGCCGTTAATGTTTGCTTCAAGAACTCTAACCAACACAGAAAAAAACTATGTACAACTAGATTGACTTTTGCAATCATCCTCATGATTAAAAATTTCGAGCAATTTATTTACGGGTGCAAATTCATGCTTCATAAGAACCTACACCCAGACAAAGAAATCACTTCACTTGCAACCTCACAATTATAGAGATAGGCAATGATACTAAGCAGCTATAATAATCATATAAAATACGAATGTTGTAAGGAAATATTATAGCAGATGCACTCTCCAGACTATCAATCGAGGAACATAACACCAAAGAAGAATGTGTAGCAAATACAGCAATGATTTTATCACATCAATACATTCCCCTCATCTTGGGAGGACATGGCCTGTGAAACAGAAAAGAGCACAAATTTAATAAAATTTTGCACTAGCTAAGGTCAAGTGGCCTAAAAAAATCCAACTACAACATACAAAATTTTTAACTAAAGAAGGATCAATTAATAATCTATAATGGTTGCATCTTATGGGGATTAAAGGTCGTTATTCCGCAAACACTATGAAAATTAACATTAACCGAATCACACCAATGCCATATTGGATCATTACGAATTAAACTACTGGCGAAACATTGACACAGAAATTGAAGATTTCACCACCAAATGCAAATAATGACAACTAAATGCCCGGGACCCCAAAAGCTGAAACAGACCTTTGGATCAGACTGGAAAGCCCATGGTTTGGCATACACTTGAACTTAATGGGACCAATTCTCAGAAAAATAATTCTAGTCATTGTGGATGCGATATCTAAATGGCCCAAAATCAGGATACGTAAGAGCATGACCTCGGAAACCATCCTAAATGCATTAGAAGAATTTTGTAGGAGATATGGTTACCCGGCTTAAATAGTGATGAATAATGGAACCCCCTTTATATCAGAATACATTGAGAAATATCTAAAAATAGGGGAATACTCCACATTAAGACACCCACATATCATCCTGCCACAAATGGGCAAGCAGAGAGATTTGTCAAAATTATTAAGAATTATCTAACCAAATTAAAATATAGGGATCCAACCCACCTACTCATCGGATTAACAAATGTTTGTTTACATATAGATCTACATTGCACACTCAAACAAATAACAGCACAATTGTTTCATGAAAGCACACTATGAATATGTCTTCAAAAAATAAACCTTTTTCCACCTCTGAAAATGATCAATTTTAAAAGGAAATTTTGAATAGGACAAAATACTTGTAGAAGCTATAATTAAAAAAAGGAGAAATGGGAAAAGGGACAACACAAACTCTTGAACCTATGACCTTCTTAATCATGTTAGAGACTGGTAGGACCACAAAAAAAACCATTATGATCAATTGGAAACCTCGTTCCTAGAAGAAGAAAACAAAAGTAGCCAAACCAAGGAAGGAAGATGTTTGGACACACTTGATACCAGATAAAATAATCAATGATATTAACAATCCAAATGAATGTCAAGAGGTCAAACCAAGCCCTCTACAATTGAAGAAAATACTCAACCTACACTAAGATACTCCTCACAGAAAAGACAATGACCAGATAGACTAAACTACCAACTAAAAACTTAAGATAGGAGCAAACAGTAATGGCTTTTAATTAGATTTTAAATAGACAACTACAGTAGATTTAAGTCGAGCAAAATGCTCAAGAGTTTTTATTATTAATAATTATATTATTAATAGAACGTCTTTCTAGTTAGTTTGTTGATCTTAAAATTGTTAATTATAAAATCGAATCACTCTTAGAATGTTCACTTACGACTGCATCAATCTATAACCAGATACACTGTCTCTTAAAAACATTGACCCCAGTAATTTTTATTAGTACAATTAAATCAATACATATAATTTATTTTTACAGTTCTCACTTTAAAAGATTGTCAACCTATGGTAAACCACTAAATGAAATGTTAACATTTAACTATTTAACACAATATTAATTAATACATTGTCGAATAAATATTAACACCTCTCAATTTATTAAAAAAAAATAAACATAATTCACAGTAGGCCTTATAAGTTACCACATATAAACCAGTTAATTTAATAAGTCAATTTGTTAGCAGGTACCCTTATATTTGATCTAAATGATCTTTATAATACTTGTTCTGGGATAGATCTATTCCTGTCTAAATTGTTTGTATTTTCAGGACTATTTTATTCATAATGATACCACAATGATAATGATAAAAACAGTCACTTTTATTACCCAAATAATTTTGATTTGTTATATTTTTTATACTACTATTTTCATCACATCCTTCAGTAAAAGCAGTAACAATCATCTTTGTTCCAGGGATTCATACTCGGAATCCTTTTATATTTAACCCATATCCCACAAAGATACCCTCTCGATGTGTCATCCAGTTTTCATCTAGTAGATTTACTTTTATAGGCAAATGCTTTGCCCTGAAAGGTCTTGATATTGCTTAAGTTGGGTTTTCTAGACTCCCATAGTTTGTAAGGAGTTACTCTGGAGCTGAAATGTGGTAGATGTTTATATAAATATGTGGCAGTTATCACCGCTCCCCCCTCCTACAACTCCAAAGGTAATTGTTTCTCATTTATCATATTACTGCTCATGTTCATCAAAGTTCTATTTAACCTTTCTTAATTGCCAGTCTGCTGGGGAAAATATGACACTATAACCTGATGAGTTACTCCTATATTATCAAAATATTTATCCAATTCTTGATTAATAAATTCACCACCTCTGTGGCTCCATCTGAGCAAACACTAATGGATAGTAACCAAATTTATTGTGCCCCCTTTGGACATAGGTTTTAAATCTATCTCAAGCTTGTGATTTAAATTTCATACCTTCAACATGGATGAACCTAGAATATTTATCAGTAATAGTAGTAAATATTTATTAACTCCTAAAGAATCTACCTCCATGGGCCCACAGACATCGGATACTATGAGTTGGAAAGGTTTATCGGGTTCCTTTTGAGAAGATTTGAATGAACTATGAGACATACTGCTGAGTTTGCACACATCACAAAAATCATCATGTTTATAATTTTTGAAATCATATTTACTCACTAGTTCTTTAGATTTCATATCTCTCAAATTTTGATAACTGCAGTGGCCAAGTCTTTTATGCCAATTGTGAATACATGTAATCAAAACTTTCTCTTGGTCAGGGTCTAACACAAACAGGTTCCATTTAATGCTGCTTTTGCCATTATTGTTCCTTTATTTGTCACTACACAGTCATCTTCTATTTTCAAAACTGACCATATATCCTTTTTACACAACTGTTTGATTGACAATAATTGATCAATTTAGGCACAAACAGTATGTCATTGACTTTAATAACTTTCATCTTTACCTATTTTATTTTTCAAAACTATTGTGCCAGATCCTTTTTCCAAGGCTTCTACCTTTTCACCTTTAGTCAATTAAATGTCAAGAAAAAAATCCTTGTTAAAACTCACGTGTTTGCTTGCCCCTGAATCCATGATCCATATTTTTGGGTCTGTGGGGGTTGTCTGTGGTTCCTGAGAGCGCTCATTCATATTTACCTGCCTCCATATTTTCATGTCCACGACAGTCCACCCATCATCTCATTTTTACCTGTTGATTCCTCACCCTCATCCTATGTGGCATCAGCTGTTCTCATACGATTTGGTTGTTATTTCCAATTATGATCACAGTTTTTTTGTCAAGAATGACTGATTTTTAAATGTCCATTATTATGTATTCTATCTAATTTCGATCCATATTACTGGTTTCGATCCTCATAATTCCTTTTTTATGGTTCTCTACTATAATCATCTCTACAATTTCTTATATGTCCTTTTTGACCACATTGATAATAAATGATGCCACCTACCGTATTTGGTTTATACTGATTGAAGACGGCTTTCATTGCAACACTAGGTAAATTACTTTCATCGTTAGTCTCTCTCTCCCCATGAAGGTTCATCTAATAATTTTATCTTAACAAAATCTACGGTTATTTCTTTTTCATCACGTGCTTATATTGCTGTAATTAAATTATGGTATTGAGGTGGTAAGCCACCTAACATTACAATTTCTCCACATCTTCCATCACGTCATCAATAAATTCTCTCATATCAGACGTTTTATTGTACCATAATTCATATAAATTTCTGAGTAGCCTAAGTAAAGACGATTAGTTAAATTTGAATGTCCATGTACGTCACGTAGTTTCTCCAATGTCTCTTTTGCAGTTTAACAATCTCTTACCAATATTAGCAATTTGTCCTCTATAGCTAAACATATTGTAGCTTTAGCTACCTGGTCTCGCTTATTCCACTCCTCATTCTCAGTAGAGGGCGGTCCTCTTGAACGATTTTCCAAACTCTGTCCTTTTGGAGCACCATTTGAATTTTAAACTTCCAGATGAAGTAGTTTTGTCCATCCAACTTCTGGATGTTATAATATTGATTTTCCATTTTTACGTTGAATAAATCATCAATTATTATTGTTCAAGATGGCAAATCGTAGATATCCTTATTCCTTCGATGACAATTATTCCAAATTATAAATTATACTGGGCACATAACCCTGTTAATTATAAAATTGCATAAATTTACTTTTACTTTTCCAACATACAGATACACAGGCCCGGACTTACAGATTTTGGGCCCCCCTGCAGGAAAATTAAATGGGCCCCCTAA
>PXIH01S0001542.1:0-13671 GCA_003024985.2 Euperipatoides rowelli
TGCCACAATGTATCAGCAAGGCTGTAAATAAATATATATAAATCAATCTGACCATCTCAGTCCTCCAGATGAGTTGTAGCACAACACAACAGACAAAACATTATCCATCTTGTAGCACATATACTACAAGCAATACCAGGAGATAAATTTGGCATTGGGCTTACCCGCAGTCTTCGGTGACTATAGACACTGTATATTTAATTAAATTACCTGCCACATATTTAGATAAACTAAAAGACTGTTTCCAGATCTAATTAAACTTATCAAATACGTTAGGGACTACCTGAAGCGTTAATCACAAGCTTGCAGCTCCTCCCCTACGCGATTGCAGAAATAGTTTCCTTTATCTAATTGGAATTGTATTGGACCCAAAGACCCCTGTTTTACCCCTTTCCTAGTCTGGGTGCCAATCCGCACATTTCAGAAACCTCTTCTCTCGTGCACATCAAATTAATAATTCAAACTCTACTAATAGTGTTGAACTGTGGAGTTTGAATCATATACATTGCCCTATTACTCTTTTTTTTTTCTGAAACAAAATTCCCCCTAAGTAAGATTAACAATTGAAAATCATTTACGATATACAAGTAGATAATGTGTATCTTTCTAGTCCTACTAAAGAGTGCCCCCAGCCTCATGATAATTGTGATGGATTAAGGTTGATTATCTTTAATTTGTACTCTTTATTTTTGATATTACTATATGTATTCTATTTTTTTTATAGACATTTAGCAAGGCAAATGTATAAACTACACCAAGGAACATTTTATCTTCTTGGCCTAGAGGATGGAGTCCGGTTAACTTTACAGTTAGCCATTGAATTACAAACATCCTATTTCAAGGTAAAATATATATTGTGTATATACAGTATTGTGAATATAGCCTATAGCAAAAGTTGCAAAAAGTAAAATAAGCTCTGCAAAATACCACGAGCATCAGCTAGGGCTCACAACATTTCCAGAACTCAGTGTTTTAAATCATTTTTGGTTTGATTATTTAATGACTTATTTAAAATTGTAATCAAATACTGTAATTATAATAGCAATTGTAAATTTAAACCCTACTTGACTGTATGCCATATTGTGATTTAAAGGGACTTGGAACCATTTTAAACTAGGACTATGCTAAAATTCATCAATTTATTTGCATTGTTACAAAAATAAAAAATATGAAAGGTTTTAACACTGACCTTTCTTCAACCAACTCTAAGAGGCACTGGGCTGTACCTCTTAATGTCAGTCTGCAGTAATAAAAGCTCACATTAAAAATTACTCATTTTTGCCAATCTTTGAATAATTGTTTGTTCCATTTTTATGGTTTTGTTTGCCACATACTGTACAGCCTGAGAATGCATAAATTCTTGATAAATATCAAAATAAAGTAATGTTAACATTTTTAGAATTTAGTTTTAAAGCTCTATATGAAGATTTTTTTTTTTTTTTAAATATATTTAAAATTTTTAGCCTTATTTTTAAATTTCAAAATAAAAGGTAAATGCCTTTTTTTTTTCCTCTAAGGTTTCTGAAGTCTTTCTCTTTGAAAATGCACCCAAGTTGTATAAAGCTCAGTGGGATGATTGGTCCGATGTAAGTATTGTAATAAGGCTTTCCTTTTTTTAATAACATACCTATTTACTGTAGATCTAAATAAATTAGTCTCATCGTAATAGGTAAAAATCAGTAAAATAAAGATGCTATTCAATTGAATCTGTAGATTTATAACTTGATTCACTATCTCTTATACATAATTCAGATAGAACAACTAAGATATTTACTGTAGATCTGGATAAATTAGTCTCATCGTAATAGGTAAAAATCAGTAAAATAAAGATGCTATTTAATTTAATCTGTAGATTTATTATACATTATTCAGATAGAACAACTAAGATCTCATCCCATTTATATTTTAGACATCACAAGTAAACTTTTACTGTCTAAATATCTATAAACATTTCCTGTTGATTACTCAACATTGTCTAGTAAAAGCACTTTAAATCCCAATTCTTTTCCCATGATTCTCTTACCAAGAATGACAGTATATTGTACATCTGTTTTATACCTCCAAGTATTGACATTAAATTTTTAGACAGCTCGTGAAAACTTGCCACCAGTTAGTGTACTGGTAGCATATGCAATATCTCAGCCGCAAACAAAAAAAATATAAAAATTTTATAGTTAAAGGTCAAATGTAACAGATTTTTTTTTATTATTATTGTTATTGATTTTCAAAGATAATGACTATATAAAAAAATTCCACTGGAAAAAAAAAGTTATTTACAGATAAAATTAAGACTATTGCTATCCTCAGTCTGAGATTACAATTTGAAGATTCCACATATTTTTTGGGTCTGAGATTAATTTGATGACAAAATAGCCTCTACAGCTGTTTTCTTTGTAATGATTTAACATGTAAATAGAGGTGTTTTTAATCTGTATTAAAGGACATTTTGATTTTTAAAAAAAAAAACAAATTGGACCATAATAGCACAAAGGATGAATTTGATTATGATTTTTTTTACAAGTATTTAAACATTTAGACCATATGATATCCAACCTTATGCTGACAAATATAGCAAATATTCTATAGTTAAGTATAGCAAGCTGTATTCATTTATAGCCTATGATGTCACAAAATATCTCCCCTGGTGTGTACAGTGGACAATGTTGTTTTAAGTGGGAGGAGTTAAAGACAATTATTTTAAAATTTTAGTGGAAATTTTTTTAGTAAAAATCATTGAAAATCAATAATTAGAATTTTGTTTTAAAAATCTGTTACATTTGACCTTTAAACTAAAAATAATGTAATCTTTTAAAATTTATTTCTAAAGTTGTATAAGCAAAGTTAATACTGAGAATGAGGCACACTGCTAGAATTTTGTAAATTGTTAGTTGCCAATTGATTAAAAATGTCACAAATTTGGACAGCAGCAACTAAAGAGGTTTTGTTAGGCATTTATCATTTTGCCACCACTAGTGTATAAGACTGCTTTCTGTTCCCTGCAAATCATAATAAATAGAAATGTTTCTAAATTAGCTCAAAAGCCTATAAAAGGGAAAAAAAATATCTTGATATCCAGAATTTAGACCTTTTTTTAAAAAAAAAATTTCTTGAGTATTAGATTGATTATAATATATTTCTTAACCCCTTCACATCCGATGTGACCATTTATCTCCACTATTTTCATGATTTTAACCTATTTTATTAAAGGTCAAATGTAACAGGTTTTTTTTTTATGATAATGAATTTTCAAAGATAATTACTATAAAAAAAATTCCACTGGAAAAAAATAATTTAAAACGCATAAGACTATTGCTATCCTCAGTCTAAGGGTTTGAGATTAATTTGATGACCAAACAGTCTCTACAGATGTTTTCTTTGTAATGATTTAACATGTAAATAGAGGTTTGTTCAACTTGTATTAAATTTTTTTTTGGTTTTTTAAAAAAATAAATTGGACCATAATATCACTAAGGAGGAATTTGATTATGATTTTTATAAGTATTTAAACACTTAGTCCATAAGATTTCCAGCTTTAAGCTGACAAAGATATCAAATATTCTATAGTTAAGTATAGCAAGCTGTATTCATTTATAGTCTATGATGTCACAAAATATCTCCCCTGGTGTGTACAGTGGACAATGTTTTTTTGAGGGGGAGGAGCTAAAAACAATTATTTAAAAAATGAATAATTGTAAATAACTTTTTTTAATTTTTTTTTTAGTAAAAATCTTTGAACATCAATAATAAAAAATAAATTTAAAAAATCGGTTACATTTGACCTTTAATGCCTTCTAAAAGTATCAATTTTTTATGTAAATGTGTAATTTAATATACCATTAGAAAGGTGATGAAATGGTCTACAAAATGCTGTATTGAAATTTTAATTTGTTAAGTTTTGTTTATGAAATCGCAGTCTAAATATCAGCTTAAATGCATTTTTTCATCATTTATATACATTGTATCATTCTCAAAATTATGAGAAAGAAAAACTTTGAGAAAATCTAAAATATTAGATTCGTCTATTCAGAATTTTCAGTAAATGGAAATGGAATCAGCAATACAATATATTTGTTACATTCTAAATGAAATATCAAATGGCTGGGTGCTAAATCGTGTTGTAATAAAGGACTAGGTGGTAGGGGGGGAGGCGTTAGAGAGCTAGGCGGTATAATTATTTCCTCGCTATCTGATTCAGAATTATTGGAAGAATCATTACTTAGCTGTGAAGTCAAAATGTAATCGGAATCTTCTGAATTATCACTCCAGTTGTCTACAAATTTTGTATTTCTTCATTTGTAAGTGATATTTTAGGATTAATACCAGACTTCTTTTTTTTTAAACGACCAGATTGAAACAATACAATTACGAGTCAGTTTACATTCTTATAAAATTCGATTTTTAAAATCTATCCTATTTCTATACATTTTTTAATACTTTAAAATGTAATGATTTATTTCTTTAAAAAAAAAAAATAATGAAAATACCTCGCTATGACCGATAAAGGCGTCGGCCGACAAATTGGCACTTACTGTAATGACCAAAATATCAGTCATCCGAGTTTAAGGGATTAAAATTTTATATAGCATTTCAACTTTGCTTTCACAATACTAACATTTATAAATTATATAAATTATTGTATTTTCTTGTTGTGTATATTTATTATACAAGAAAATCTGAAGTGGGATGCCCACATTGAATGTCATAACAAATGTCGACAAAAAATTGTATCTTTTATTATAAAGAATGTAGGAATGTGTGCCGATTTATTGACAAAGGCTTATTATACATACATTAGACCATGTATGGAATACTGGTGTGTCATATTGTCTAATTCAATAACTAAGTTACAAATACTTGAGTTAGAGAGGGTTCAAAAAAGGGTTGCAAGAATTATTTTAGGTAATACTTATTGCTATGAAGATGCCCTTTTAAAACTTAATCTTGAATCTCTGTCAACTCATAGAACTAAATTAGTCTCCGAATATGCATCAAAATTTCTAGAAACTACCCTGAATTTAAACCAGAAACCAGACTATCTTGTCTGGAGTGCGTACTAGGGCATCCTCTAAACTTCGTGCATCTAGATGCCACACAAAGCATTATAAAATGTCACCTATCCCGAAAATAATAGATGCGTACAATCAAATGATTTGAAATTTTTATTAACATATTTTTATTTTAAATTTTTCATTTAATATTTACACTTGTTTTAATTTTATATTCTCTAGAAACCCTTATGTAAATAGTCACTCATCCTTAGGGGCTTTTGGCTATATCTTATATTTACAACTATATATATTATATTTAATATATATTTCATGTATTTTGTTTTATGAAAATAAACGTTTTAATAATAATAATTTCAAAATTTTATTATAATTATTCATTTTTAGACTTGATTGTGATCCAAATATATTATTTTTGAATAGCCTAAACTGCTTGACAATAGTTTATTGGAAGGTTTGAATAAAGGTTTAGATCAGAGTTTCCCAAACTTATTTGTCCCTTTTCGGAAAAAAAAAATTACTCAGCGCCACCCTTGAAATCTACCTTCTTTAAGCGAGCAAACAGAAATATGCAGTGGTGAATTAACATTATTTTATGTATCTATATTTCTACCTATGTCGTACAACATAGTAAAGAAGTTGTTGTAAATAAGACACATTGATGCTTGAAATTCTAAAATTATTTTATAAAATAAACCATAGTAACATTCGCATTACACACAGAAAATTAAGATAATGAAGGTCATAAATGTGATTAAAATAAATAAATAAAAAGTTAGACATGTCAACGTTATATTAACTTCTATTTTGTGTTTTTTGAAAATAAAGTAATCCCTACAAATTTAACTCTTTGTTGCACAACAGATGAAACGTGTACAAACATTTATAAAAATTTTCTTAAGTTTCTTACTTTATGCTTCCACCTTATTTTTATTCAACACCCCTCTGAAACCTTATTTTTATTCAACACCCCTTTGAAACCCTCCATCGCCCCCTAGGGGGGCGTTTCTGTCCACTTTGGGAAACTGGTTTAGACCAAAGTTTCACAAAGTGTGGTCTGCGGACCGGTACCGGGCCTCTGAAAAAAAGCACCGGTCCATGACAACTTGAGCCTGAGAAAAAAAAAAAACTTTACTATTTATTATTTTAACAAAATATGTTTTCATAAACTTTAATGTTAACATTTTTAGTTAACAACTTAAATATGTAGGCTATGCATTTTAACAAAAAACTTTAATATTTTATTAAAATATGTTATGTAATTTTAATTTCATTCTATTAATAGTAGACATTTATTTATTTTACTACCTTAATCAGTAGCAAATCACAATGAAACTCATTTTATTCCTATATCACCCTTTTCATTTTTTTCAGCAAGTTACCAGTATTATTTATTGTATTTTATTTAGAGTGTATTTAATTTGACTCTTTTTGTATATATTTTATATGTCCTACCCCAAGCCACTGGCCCTCCTTGAATATGGCCAACAATATAGCCACACTAAGAAATTATATATGTTGAGAATAAATTATGAGTAAGAAAAAGGAACTTTTCTCCACCAAACTGCAATATTTAATGATATTTGGACTAATTATGTATTCAATTTAAGTTTAACAAAGCTACGAGTTAAACTTTATTCAATTCATCTCTTCGTTGCTATGGAAGCTTAGTTAAGATTCACCATTAGGGAGCCGCCGTATGGCTGACATCACCTTAATCTACATAATAGATGACAAGGGATGGCAACCTATCGGGGGGAAATTAAACAGCATTTTGGACGCCCCAATATAAAGGTTCATGCAGAGCCAGAAAACAGGAGATGGGACCCAAATTTTGATGTCTAACTGAAGCTAAGCTCCTGTAACCAAGGAGTTTGAACTGTTCGATAGCTAAGTGGTATTTTTTGGACCACTTCCGAAGGTGTCCGCTAAAGTCTAGCCTAAAAGCATTTCACCTTCCCATCTAAATCATACTCAAAATTATCTTTACTTCTACCAGGTTAGCCATCCCTTTCATTTTTCTTCATAATTTCCCTAGCAACCAGATTAGTTTTCAACCATCCCTGTTAGAGACTTTTTTCCAGTTCATAAACTTTATCCTTTGCAAACTTTTATTCTCACAAATATAGACAGTCTGATATCCTAAACTTTCATTATCAAATCTTGCTTACCCGATCCCAGTTGGCTATATTCCAAACTCCCGTCCCTTCTCCCCCCTTTCCAAAATTTGCTTGTTAATATTATAATGAACTTCACCCCTAGGGAGGGGGGGGGGGGCGAAGCCATTACCGAATGTGAGGTGGAAGTGTGGCGGAGAGGAGCATAACAATTACTGGCAGTATAAACTCTATCTGATTGTTATAATTGTTTGCAGAACCACTATGTGATATCTTAAAGAGGAATTGAAACCAAAATGGCAAATGTAAATAAATCTTGCTCTGTTTATTGTACAGGTAAATAAAATCTGCTACACTTAAGTATTGCCGACTGGCTTACTGGCCAGTCGGCATACTAGAAAATAAACAATAAACGGTACATAAAGTCCATGGACTGGACGAACGTTAAAGAGCTGCCAGTCATCTAAAGTTGATGGCTGGCACCCTTTAAGGTAAAGACAACACGGTCAAATGAAAGAAGTGTTTTATATCTTTACAAAGGCTAATTAAGCTAATTTGCATAATTAGTAATTAGCATTCATTCACACATTCCAGAATCAGAACATCCGTGACGCATTTACTAATTAAGTAAACACGACACGACATGGATGGAAAACTAATGGAATGCGTGAATAAATGTAAACAGAGAATAAAATACTGAATATTACTATTTAATAAAATATTAGACTAAGTGAATCGCTATAATATATTTCTATAACTTAAAATCTGTAAGGGGTTATCACACTTTGTAAACATTTTAATGTGGGAAAGGATAATCTTTGTTACTATTATTGAGCAAATATGCGTGTTTGCTAAGAGAACGTTGTTTGGGTAGGTGTAGAGGCTAAGGATTGAAATGACATATTTTATTGAACTTTCTTTTACAGATGCCTTTCCAAGCAAGTGCGAGTCAGGGTCATAACTGTGTCTTTCTATTGGGCCAGGGATAATAATGGGCCAGTCCCCCTTTTACCTCTTTAGTCTTTAGTCGGCCGGCTCCGGTTGGATTTTCATTAGGATTTAGTTAGGGTACCTATTATTTCATCTAGCTGTGCTGATTATTTAGCCCCCGTAAGAGAATTAACCATCGATTGGCACAACTGGCTCACGTTCGGTAAATATTATGTCTTTGGGGTAACTGTATCTGCAAAGAGCCTACATATAGATATACTGTATTAGTAATTTCTAATATGGGTATTTGCATGTAAGTGTAGATATAGGGTAGTGATAGAGGCCTGATATTTACCCGGTAATTTTCCCCAGGAATATATATATCCGATCTGTACCAACCAGGATGTATTGGATCCTGAGTGCGTTTTTGCACAAAGATCAACCCAAGCCGAGGTTGTGGAGATAATAGAGGTATTTCCCAGTTAGGGTATTAGAGATAATAGCCCGTGCTACGGACGAGTGTTTTTTTATTAGTCGTAATAGAGGTCTAATTTCTATCGTACATATACTAGTAGTATAAGTGCCTGCATCAGAGATAATGAAAGGTACCGCGATACTATGGATTAATTATAATAGGAACAGGGCCCCCATTCTAGTAAGCACTCTCAGTAATTATGTTTGCTTAGTCTTCCATGCCAGTGCTTAATCGCGCCAGCCTCGGAGACAGTATTCATAAGAATAGCTGAACGTATCAGGCTAGGATGTAACTTTAGCTTAGCTTAATCAGATAGCCTTTCTCGAGATAGGATAGAGCTAACAGGAAGGGGGGGGAGGGAAGTTCTGAGATAGGCTATTACCAGCCCGACGAAGCCTCACTACATTGTAGTATCTGACCATATGTCATCCCAAACATTTTGCACAGCATTTTTTTATATATAGTTGTCTAATAAAGTCTTATTAGACATTTTCAATTTTATATTCCTGTTTCTTTTTCTTTATTTACATTCAGCCAAGGTAGCAGCAACCAAAATTAATGTTGCTGTCTTAGATACTTATACTGTGATAATACCTGCTAAAAATATTTGTTTTCTGTTATTAGCAATCAATTTTGAGCCAGATTTAACAATAAAGTTGACCTTTTCCACCTGATGTGATATTATTTGATGGGAAACAGCATCACCCTACTCATTAAAAATACAATTATTCGTTTTTTAGTTTATGCATCCAAAATGTAATGTAAAAATAAACCTACTGTAGCTTATTATTTTGAATATTAAAATATCACGTTAAGATAAATAAAAAGATAAAATGTTAAATTTATTTATTTATTAAATGTTTATCTTTTATTTAGATTTTATTGATATTACCAATTTATATGATTGCTTGGCACACTTGGTAAATAATAAAATAAAACGTTAGGGCTAGATAATAAAAAACAAATCAATCAAATAAAATGTTTTGACAACCAAAAGAAAACTTTTGGATGCGCTGTGGAAGAAAAATTTTGCAAACACAAATTTAAAAAACGCTGGTTTAGATGATTAAATACTATNAAAAAGNATTTTTGTTATTTGATATAGAAGTTTAGCTTGTATATTTTATTTGTTGTTTTCAGATCAATTCTTGGTGGTATTGGAATACATGTTATGAATTTAATAAAGAAGTGGAAATTGTTGAAAGTAAATCTGAACCAACACTGCCATTAGTAGATGCTCAGATGTTGACAGAATTTGTCAAGTCCTTCGGTGTGGTGGTGCATAAAGATTTTGTCAATTGGCTGACGGCACTTCAAGCTCATACAGATAGAATCAACTTTGCTGTCAATTATTTAATTACATCCAAAAACACAAGGTAATTTTTGACTAGTTTCCTGCCATTGTTTTTCGTTTATACATCTTATTAGCAAAATTTTGTGATTGCCTTAAAAATTTTGATTCAATTTTGGGTGAGGGAATATCATTGTTCACCAATCAACATTTAAAATGCTAATAAATTTGTAATGAACACACGTTTGTTTACTATCACCATATTCCTGCATGTTACATTATCCATGCACAAATTAATGTGGAAAATAATAGTGATTAAAGCAGCAGTAAAAGTCTTAAAAAAAAATTGCTAAGTATTTTTTGTTATATAACTTACTGTATATACAGTATATTAAAGCTATTAACATTGCTATTAGTTGCCTGTTGATAATACTTATTTTTTTTTTTTTTAATGTTTTTACATACGGTAATTGAAAATTCACTCTTCCTTACTTAGAAATGTCAGCTAATGAGCCTATGGTTACCCAAATGAATTTTTGACAGCTGAAAAAGATTATTTTTAGCGTGGTTATATTTGATGACTGAAAAATTTTCCCTACTAAATCTACATCATGTTTTCTTTCAGTGTTTAAAGCAATCTTTGAAATCTCAAGTAACACTTGTTAGAAAATTCACAATATTTTATAATTGCCCAAAAGGTAACCTGTATATCCAATGTTGTAGTCCCAAGATTAGGGATGTCGGCCTCAAATTTAATAGATTATTTTAGAGAGTTTAAGCACAAAGCAAAATTAGTAGTTAAAAAGAAGAGTTTTGAATAATTTATTTATTTAAACATAAATAATTAAGGTATGGAAATATGGGATGTAAATTCTAGAAATAATTAGGTAGCTCTGCTGAGCTTGAATTAGTTAAAAGATAGTTGCTCTCCATTAAAGTTTAACAGCCCGGGCTATTTGGCAGACTAATTTTCGAACTCTACGACTCATTAACTTAATGATTCAAAAACATTTCTAGTTATAAAGATGACTGATAAAACTAGATAGCAAACCCTCATCCCTCCATTTTCTTTCGTACTTCAACTCATCCCGTAGCTGCACTAAATGAGTGCAAGATATTGACAGCTCAATGTTGGCAGCATCTCATTCTAAGATAAATGATGCAAAAAAAATGAAGAGAAAGATGCATCAACTACGCTAGTTTAGTGTGGAAATTATTAAAGCTGTGCTTTGCAGTGTCCTGTGCTTTTAAGGTTTGTACAAAGTGCTTATTTGAATGAATTGCATCAGAGACATTAAGTTTAGATCTTGAAACATTTGAGTTTCCTTATACTAAATTCTGGACAAAATGATAAACAAGCTTTAATATAAATCAAAGATTAAAAGATATGTTAACACTTTTCTTCATTTTAAAACCTATTTTGCGATAAGTTGAACTACTGATGTACTATTTGCCATTATTTTGTTTAAGAAATCCTTACCAGCCGCCCAAATATGAAGAAAATAAAAACATTTGATTTAAAATGATGCACAAATTTATTTAAACTCATTTGAAGCTTAACATGCCAGTTTTAATTTCCCGAAAATTATGCTTGCTCATAAAACATGAAGTTTTTATACATTAACTAAAGCTTTTTTTTATTTCATAAGTTTTTTTCTTCCCCCAGATCTGATCGTAACCGCTGGTTTAACGCTACAATGAGAGTCATTAATATGAAAAATCAAGAAAAAGGAGATTTTTTCTCTGTAGTAATGGAAGTCTACAGGCACCATCTACTAGACAAGGCCAAAATTTATCTTGGAATGATGAGACTAGTGCAGAATTATGCATTTCCCAGAAGCAAATTCTCTGGTAAGAACTTTTTATTCAAATTGTTCTAAAAAAAATGTAAGGTTATTATCATTTTACATTTTAACTTTTTTTTTTTTAACAGGTAATATCATGTCTATAAAATTATTTGGTGTTTATCACGATAGTATTAAAGAAAGACTTTTTAATTCCCCAAAACGGTGTGAACTGTACGGTAGCTTGGAGAAAATCTTGGAGAAAACATCATTGGAATTAGCAGAGTTTATAAACCAAAAAATATGGGACTCCTAATATTTATAGTTGTAATTATATAATGAGAGTTTGTATATTTAATTTGTGATTGGAACAAAATATAAAGTAAATGAAGGTGCAGCTAACAAAATACCATTCCAACAGTGATGGACTGTGTGCAGACACTTAGGGAATGGGTGGAAATTCTAATGAGAATGTCTAGTCCTGACAACAATGTGGCAATTATGTAAACTATTTATCAAATTTTAGATGTGATTGTGTGTCATTTGTAATACAAATGTTTCAATGCAAGGAAAACCCTGGAGAAATGATGTTTTTAGTCCACTAATACAAATTGTATAGCTCCACAAATGTATGTACTGTATAGTTTGGAGTCATTTACATCTCCATTGAATTTTAATCTCTTGGTATAATCCTCAGGATGTTCCTTGGTTTTTATACTAATATTTTGTTAAATTGTATGCACATATTTACCCCGAAATTTGTATAATTTTAAAGTTCACAACTATAAGAACTATGCAATTCCTTTCTGTGACATATAATAAATGTTTATTTTTTTCTTTTTTTGAAATAAAAACTTTGAAAAGGTAATTTTTCTCCCCACCTGGGATTATTTCACTCTCATTGAATCTATATAATCCAAAGACTATTTTTTTAAGCCTTTATGCATTCAAGATCAACAATTTGGAAATAATTACAAGACAATATTCAAAAGTGAAACCATTAAATGGTCCATTTAATGACTCGCCTTCCCCCATAGTATAATGCTTGACAAATATTTAGTGTGATAGAGAACTGGTTTTAGTTCCAAAAAATGTAAATAACAAAAGAATAATTTTCAAATTACTATTTTTCCCATTTTTGAATATACTGTACTTTCCATTTCCAAACATTTTAAAAAAAATTCTTAAATTANGGTAAAAAGTTAAAATAGAATAACCAGTGATCCATTTCCTTTTAGAATTGAAATGCAGGTGGTCCTTTCAACAGATTTTTATACAGTATTATGCTCCAGGTTATTTATTAATTATTTCTTAACAGAACCCCCCCCCCCCACCCCTTGTTTTTAATCTTTTTTTCCTCTTTAGATACACAAGCGGTAAGCCAGTAAAAAACTCTTGGTTTGATTTCTTCTATAGTAATTGGTTAGAAATGTTAAGTATATGGTAAAAGTTTGATTTCTAAAAAGACATAGAATAATAGTCATCATTACCACTCCGATTTCTCTTGTTTGATCACACATTTACATAGGATTTTTAGCCTTATAACTACCACAGACTTATAAGCGTATTATTAATGCTAATTTTAACAAAAGCTAAATTGTTTTATTTTTACCGTAGCCCATTTACTAGCTTGAGCACCTGACGCGCGACTTAGTCTAAAACGGGATTAGATATATTATTTATATATTATATTTATATAAAATAAATGGGATTAGGCCCATGGATGCAATTTATTAGAATAGCGACTTTATTTATTTAGGATTAAAATAAAATGGGAATAAAATCGGATGAAAAATGTATTTTATATAAATATTTGGTAATTTAAGAATAATAATCTGCCTTTTTTTTTTTTAATCTATATCGAGCAGCATGACAATTACTTAAATATAACGTCAATCGGCATAGGGTGCCTTTAGTATAGCTATAGTAGGGTCTAATTACGGTGATATAACTTGTCTAAATTTTATTTATATTATATTAATATTTAATTACAAAGGATTAATTATTATAAACGTGAAAATATATTAGTCTTCCATGAAAAATATTAAAATGATTCAATTTCTTGGCA
>PXIH01S0001547.1:20922-32341 GCA_003024985.2 Euperipatoides rowelli
CATGATTACACTTGGGCGTTTTGATCAAGGTTAAAAAAAAATTAAAATCTTTTTAATAGCATTGTGGGTGAGTGTTTAATAAATTAGGTGAGTAGAATTGTTTACCACTTATCATTCAATAATAATTCATTTTAATTTATACTATTTTATATTTTAAGTTCACATTTAAGTTGATTTTTAAAGATTAAAAATATAAAAAAAATTGTATAGTACCTATCTCCAAATACATGTATTCCTATAGAGAATAGTGTTTTGATGTACGGTAATGGAAGTTATTTCACAAAAGTTGTGTTTTACAGGAATGGTTTTTATTTATTCTTTGCCTAGAGTGAAGATTCTACTTTGCTGGATATTTTCAGTAATAATATAAAGACTATGACCTGATGCATATAAACTTATAATGATGTGTATTTAAATAGCAAATGCTTTTATAAATAAATTATTCCTCCTTTGATATATACTAGACGTAATATATGTATACTGTACTGTATACACAAATACACATAGACAGTTATACACAAACCGTATATCTGTATATCATAGATGGGGAAACTTCATGCATAAAATAGAACTTATGCATTTTCGCATGATTTCACAAATTTACCAATGGTAGAGTTTAGAGTTGGGGTTTAATTATTGATTCTTTTTAATTTGATTATGGTTCAGGGTACGGTTAAAGGTTAACTATAATAAAAAATCTTGATTATGGTAGACTACAAAGTTGCAAACCATAATAGGCTAGTACCGGTACTGAATATTTTTTAGCATTTGTACTGACTTGTTTTTCTTTCTTTCTTAGATCATTAATTCCAGGTTTTTTGTCATGCTCTTTCCCTTTTGTTTGTGTGTTTTTCTTGTAATTAGTTCATTAATGTCTGATGAAATTTGGAGTTTCAAAATAGCTTATCTTGGCAATGAATGAGAAAGAGAAAATAGTTTATAGCATGTTGAATTTTAAAATTTTTATTTGTTGTATTATTTAATTGGAAATGTTATTTCATTGGATAAAATGTTTTTCTATTTATCTTTCCTGGTGAATGTCTTTAAATTTGGTTACGATTGGATTCTGGGAATCAGCCATACTAATTTCAACTGTTATGACTGGTAGAATGGTTTCTCATTAATTCTGATTTTGACTTTAGATTTTTAGATCACTTAAAAATTAAATCAGTATTGATTTTAAAGAATTGACTTTCAAAAATTTCTTTTCACCTTTCTATATGTTATTTTTTTTAAATAATGCATTACAAGTTTTTGTATTTTAAAAAGTTAAAAAATAAATAATTTCCTCCTAAAAAAATACAATTTATGATAATAATAATAAACAAAATGACTGGGACCGCCTAGTCAAATTTTTTTTATTGCACTATAAGAATCTGCATTAAATTTAAAAAATGTATAGATTTAAACTTATATGATTCATAGTATTTATTAACCAGACTATAACCAATGCCTTAATTTTATTTTAAAATTTATTCTGTATCCCAAAGAAGTACTGTAACTGGTTTGCTTAATCACTTTAGAGGAGAAGGGGATACCATTGTAGAAAATATTTATTAATTCTTGATATTTTTCATTATGGTAGCATGAAAACATGGGTTCTGCATCAACTTCCAGTTTGGGGGTTATACTTTTAAGAATTAGGAACATAAAGTATGACATCTTGGACCGGAAGGACCTATGCAGATGTCAAATCAAAGTGCCAGCCACCAAACCGGAAGTTGATTCAGAACCCATGTTTGCACCCTACTCATTATAATTTTCAAAAAAAAAAAAAGAAAATGAAAAAAAATTATTGTTTTACTTTTTTTACTTCCCCTTCTGCTATTTCTTCAAAATCTTCATATAAAGAATCTAGAATGTTATTCTGAGAATGATATAGACTACAGGAAATTGGTAAGAAAAATAAATAAAATGGATGCAATTGTTCTTAAAATGGCTAATGAATCCCTGACTAGAGATCTTCTCTAATTTGTTTTGGCCCTTGTCCAGTTAAAAAAAATGAATTTTCAAAAATCTTGTGAAGCAGGGAATTGGTATGTTTGGGCAGACAAAGTAAATTTCATTAACCCTTTACCATTTTCTTTAAAAATTACAAATTTCAATAACACTTTTAGTATTACATATTATAAAAGTGTTATTTGAAAAAGCTTGTATTTAATATAATTGTTAAATGCAAACATTTAATTATTGATTCATCAAAACTAACCATTAAAAGTAATCTATTTAAATTTTTGTAAACAAAAGGTTGTGGAATGCCATAAATTGTTGAAGAATGGTATACTTTTGGTTGCATGCACTATAAATAGTGAAAGAGGTTAATGTTGTGCCAGCATGCAAATGTATCTGGAATTTGATTGTCACTTGAGCATTGTGATAAATCAAGCATCTCTCTGCTTCTGCTCTCCAGAGATTTGCTAACCTCTTCATAAGAGTACCAGCTATTATTTAATTTGATTAATTGTTTCATTATTTATTTTTTTGTTATTTTTAAATATTACGTGGTATTTGATTAATGGCATTAACAAAAGAGAATATACTCAAAGTGAACTCATCAGCTTATTAATATTTAATTTATGATATTTTATAATTGAACTTTCAAGATCAATTTGCAACACATCAGGCTTGTATTCAAAGAGATTATTTGCAAAGCAAGCTTGTCAGCAGATCATTAGTTTGACATTAGTACAACCTATAGATATATTTTTAAAATGGGAATTGCCTTGGATTTATGATGATCAGAGTTTTCTTTAAAATAAGAAACTTGGAGACAATAAAGAACAGCAATCAATTAAGAATAGATTCCTTTAGCTTTTGATAAAAATAAACTAGTCTGCATTTAATAAATTTTGAAACTTTTAAGACCTATCATTACTGGTAGTTATAATCACAAACTTAAAGCTTTAGAATGAATTTTTAGTTAACAAAAAAAGTTTTATCTACTAAATAAATCATTTTTACTAGTTGTTTAGTAATAGTAGTTTGAATGGATTGTTTCTTTTTAAAAACATTTTAAAACTTTCTCGAAACAATTGAAAAAATTGGCAACAATTAAAATATCAAATTTTACTATTTAAAAAAATAAAAATTCTAAAAATATTTCAGAGAGAATCGTTAAAAATATAGATACTATAGGTTTCTTGGTAGAAACATTGCAATCAAAGACCGTCCTATCCAATGGTTAAAATATTTTTAAAATTTCAATATTTTTTTTATGGTTGTTTTTCTAAATCTCGCATTTACTGTATGTCCATATAATACATTATATTAAATATTTCAAAATCTATAACAGATAGAAAAAAACTTAAATAGTATTTTTTGTTCTATATTTTCTCAGCAATTTTAATATATACAGTATAAAGAAGATAAAATCCAACAAAGAGATTTATTATTATTATTCTAAATGTCGCATTCTAATTAGCCCGTATTTACACTATGTCCATATAATATATTATGTTGTAGGCCTATATTTCAAAATCTATAACAGTAGAAAAAAACTTAAATGGTATTTTTTGTTCTATATTTTCTCAGCAATTTTAATATAAAGAGAAAAAAAATCCGAGATTTTGTTTTATGATTTTATATCTAAATGTCGGCTATTAAAAAAAAAAAAAAAAAGCTAGTTCATCATACATTTTTCAATGTTGTTTCTCTGCCGTTAGAGATAGAAATTTTTGGTTTTGATTTTTGAAATCTGCATTAGATTCTGATTTTAAAAATGTATAATTTTATTCCTAAATGTTTTATTATATGTGTATTACACTACCTGAAAGTCAAAATTTCAGAATAGCTTGATAAATTTTGAAAATAATAATATTGTGACCCCATGCATATTTGCATTTTGAAGCTTTTAACACAATGGACTCGGATTCGAGTCATACGCATTGGACATGTTAAAGTGCCTTGAACAGAGTTCTTCTTTTCCAGGTTTTGTATAGTAAGCTCGCATTCTTTTAAGTGATGCATAGCACATGGTGTAGACTATATAGGCTACAGTCCAATCATCTAGGTAGCAAACAATTTTCAAAGCTTGTTGCTTTTGTTTCTATTTCCTAGCTGCTACAGTAGCAGCTTCGTACAGTTTGGAAAAGCCAGATTATATTTGCAGCCATTACAGTTGCAAATCACAAATTGTTTTTTTAGTACAATCATGTGAGTTATCTTCATTACTTTAATTCAAGTTTTGTGTACTTATAGCTCCCCTCTAGAGAAACTGCTACCTCAGTGAGGCCTTTGCTGTATTAAAATTCTTTATACTTAATAAACAAACAAACTAATAATGTTTGTTTATTCATTTTTATAATAAAAAAAGCCTCCAATGTTGAGCAAATGCATCTTTGGTGCAGATTAGTAATACATACAGTACATATAGATATTTCATTTAATTTTACTCATCTCTTTTTAGCTAATTAATTTTTAAAATAAATTTCTTAAAGTTTTTTCAATAATCTGTTTCTTTCTTTTTAAATAAGATGCATTCAATTTTACTATAGATTCAGGCTCAAATCACCAATTAAAGATCTATAATCCCATGCTCTACTCAATGAGCTATCCACCTTATAGATATTATTATTACCATCATCATTAGTATTAGTTATATTTTTGTTGTTTTATAATACAATGTTAAACCACCTCTTGCTTTGATTATTAAGTGAAATGAAGATTTCATTTCCATCCCTCAGTATTCAAATGATATCTTTTTAAAAACCTGAAAATGTACAATCTTAGTTTCCAATTACAGGATTACATTTATTTTTTACTTTTCTAAGTCTATCACTTTAAAATTGCTATTTGAACTTTTCCTATCACTAAAACTCATTTTAGTGATAGGAAACCACCTGATCATATTTAAAATGAGATTTTTTTTTATAGAAAAGAGATGCATTAGAAGCTTTTTTTTTATTATAAAAATGAGTAGGCTAAATAAACATCATTAGTTTGTTTAGTATAAAGAATTTAAATACAGTAAAGGCCTCATTGCAGTAGAAGTTTCTCTAGAGGGGAGTTAAAAGTACTCGGAAGTTGAATTAATGAAGATTCAACATATCACATGATTGGTACTAAAAAAACACCAATCCATGATTTGAAACTGTAATGGCTGCAAATGCAATCTGACTTTTCCAAACTGTATGAAGCTGCTACTGTTAGCAGCTACTAAAAATGTTACTTTGGATTAGGAAATAGAAACAAAAGCCACCATCTTTGAAAATTGTTTGCTGCCTAGATGATTAAACTGTAGCCTATATAGTCTGTGACACTAGTGTTTCCCAACCACTGATCCATGGACCGTCGCCTGTCCACAGAAAAACATCCATAAAAAATAATTAAAAAATACATCTTTATATCAAATTATTATTACGGTATTATCATTGCTAGTTATTATGATGAATGTTAGGATGTAATATTAAAGTAGATCAGTAAAAAAAAATTAAAACTAAATAATTAATGACTTTACTTCATAAGTTATAAACAAAGGCTGACAAAGTTTTAATATCACTTGTATAGGCTGTAATTCGACCAACTGTTATTGTAATTTTTTTTAACGGCGCTAAGAACGCGATATCAGTAACATTTTCACGTTTAGAGACAATAACCTCTGCCGTGCTACGACTATTACGGTACTATTAAAAAATAAACAATTCCTTGTCTCATATAATTAGCGGTCCACATAACATCCGTTGGTCCAGCCAGTCCACGATGATAAAGAGATTGAGAAACACTGGTCTACACGACTATACTATGCATCACTTAAAAGAATGCATGGTTCAGAAATTACTTATGCTGCAATATTCCTGAAGATCTATTAAGGGCAGCTTTAACTTTGGAAGAAACTCCGGAAGAAACTTTATAAATCGAGAACTAGAAACCTGTCCTGCCAAAAAAAAAACCCCATCATCTTCATTTTTTTTTCATAATAAATATTAATTACCGGTAATACTATGAATCCTTTAAGGAAATAGAAATGTTTGTAGTGGGCTGTTGGAAAGACTCAAATATGAAGTCAGTTGGCAGGCGTCCCTGTTTGAGGTTATGCAAATGTTGCACATTTATTTCCCAAATTGCTAGGTGTGTTTTTCAATGAAATGCAGTACATTTTAAGAGATTAAGTTAAGTTAATAATAATAATTGATATTAATCTTAACTGGGGAAAGTTTTATTGAACTAAAACTGTAATAAAAGCATGGAAACTTACCCAGAGTTGTGATCTTGTTTATTGTATCTGTTCTTGAAACATTTGTTGCATAATATTTGATTCCATTTACACCCAATTCTTCCCATTTTTCTATTGCTTGTGTTGAAAGCAAAGTTTCATTTTCTACGTTGCTAAAATAAAATAAAAAGTTAACAAGTAATCATTATAATAAAATGAAAATAATCTGCCTTTATTCTTACTGGCCTATGTGTGTCCCGATTGAACTATCTTTTACTAAAAAAAGTATAGGGAATTATAAAATATTGATTTATTATGATCCAGAGATATATTTTTATTGAACTTTGAAAAAAAACAAACATTTAATTTGAAAATGAGCAATTACTATTGACATGAGTGGATTGTAACTTTAGATTGAAACCTGAACTTATAGAAAAAGATGTACACTATTAAGAAAAGTGATTTTCCTTTTTAAAAAATCCCCTGCATTTTCAAAAACTATCAATTTCTACCATTATGGTATATAAAAACTGACAGTGTAAAGTTTTAAAGTCTAGCAGTTTTAAATCTAATTTATAAAATACTGCTGCTCAGAATGCTATAATTTTTATTCCAAAGATAGATGAAAATTGAGGCATTTTTTTGTAAGCTGCTTATTTTATTTTGAGGCAAAAACAGTTTCATTATTTTAGGCTTTTATCTCTTTGCATGTACCATAGTGATTAAAATCCTTTATTACTGTAGTGGACAGGATACTTTATAATGCGTTGGGCGTCACCTTATAATGTCAGCAGGCCCGATAAAATATCTGAGGTTAGATATTGTGGGAAAATTAGTAATCACAATGAAATGCTTGAATGTTAGGCACCACCCACACTTACCTGCCCTGTCCTCAGTGTCTGCTAGCTTGCTACGATGACTCTGTGGTCCCAAGGTACACTGTAAAATTCCCTGCAAAACGATTGAAAACAACCCAAATACAAACGTAAGTAATATTCCAAAAAAATAAAATACGACATGGGATGATTTTTTAATTCAGTTTATGCTTTATTGCCCCGATAAGGCTTACGCATAGAACAAAATGATGATACAAAACAAATTAGCAACAAAAACAACTTTTCTGTTAACTATTGTGACATTCTGGATTATGGTTTACAAACAAAGTATGACTGCAAAATTTACAAAACTAGAATATTATAAAATAAAATTACCTACGCTAATCTGGGTTTTACCTAATGCCCTTTTCACTACTCTAACATCCTATTCTTATCTACTTAAAATATTACAAATTATTATATCCTATCCTGTCTATAATAAATAAAATTCACACTCACCCCGCATTGTTTGGCCAAACCACATTCAATCAGACGAGCCTGTATATATATAATCCTCTGGATCTTTAAAGTTTACTCTGTGCTGTTAAATATACATATATAGTCCACACTCGCTGCTAAATGGTTTCCACTTTATCCGATGTGTATTAATCCAAAGCAATATTGTTTCACACAATCCTGACACAATGCGTAATATTGTTCACAATCAATCCTTCTGTAGCTCGTGGTTTCACAATAAATCACAACAGTTATTTCCCACGTTGCTATCTCTTCAAAATAATTAAATCCTTGGCTGGGATGTCTTCGGTCTCATCAGCTTGTGTTAACTAGGTAATTTCTCCGCCCACAATGATAAATATAAACGCTGGAGCTCGGACAGCCTCTTTTAAAATACTTCTGAAGTAGGATCCGCTGTCAAGGTCTTCTGTCACCCACCGGAAAACTAATAACCTTGAGCTCTTAATAAATCTTCTTTGGAAATTGAATCTGGCAACTCCTTTACTAAATCTCAGCTGGTATTGGTCTTCGACCGGTATTAGAAAATATGTCTCGAAAATTTTGCCAAAATAATTCTGAAGTTTCCTTTGATTTTACTTCTGTAATTGTTTTTATTTCTCAGCTACTCTTTCTTAGTCCTTGAAGGCTGCTAAGGCAGTTTCTACCTTCTAAATTTATTTTCTAACTTATTTCTATCGCTGCCAGTTGTAGCCTACACCTCCCTCTATATTCATCTACCCTGCTCCTCAAGTCTCCACTTACTTTATACTCATTAGGCACTTTTTTATGCAAATTAGTTTCAGTCAATCTCGCTCCCCTATTGGCTGCTCTCGCGTATATGCATCAGACTATATGGCACCTGTTGGTTTTTAGCAAATATTATTGAAAAATTAAGAATATTTTAACTGGCCTATTTTAAATAAAATGAATATTATAAAATAATATCTCTTTTAGAACTCTAAATTTCAAAATTTTACCATATTGCCATAAAGTTTGATGTACAATTGCACACATAAAATAATAATTAAAAAAAAAAAAAAAACCTTTCTTCCCTAAATTGAATATTATTTTCCCCATAAAAATACATTTTAATTTCCCATAATCCTGATCATCCCTGGTCGCAATTTACAATTATTCTATAATTTCTTTATTTTTCATCCATAAAAATACATGATATTTTACAATTCAACTGATTCTTTTCTGATCACAACAATATGATTGTACAGATACATTTTAATAAATAATATCCTTTCTACTTTCAAATTACATAATGTGATTACAGATAGACATTTGCATGGCTCCACAGTCTCATGCCCTTATCCTCAAAGAATCTACAGCATTACCCTTGTGATATGACTGTGTTTGACTTATTCCCCTAGAATCATGTTATCCCTAGGCAGAAGTCTATATTACCTTAGATTTGCTTTACACAACTCATTGGGGGATAAAAGTCCATGGCGGGTACAGATTATCGTACTATGCCTGGTATGTTCACCTTATGTGCCTGTATCACTATTATGATTTTCTTTTAATCTACAGCAATGGTCTGAATGCTTTGTTTCTCTAGGCACTTTCCCAATTAAATTTGGTCACGGAACCCTTTCAAACTCGTTAAAATTTTGTGGAACCCCAACCTTAAGCTTTAGCCTCAATATGGTTCCACTAACACTTAAGTTCTGGGCACTACCCCAGAATAACTTTGCTGTACTTACAAACCATCAATATTTAAATAGATTTATATTCCTTTTTTAAAAATTCATATGTTATTGTGATATAATTTTCTTGTGGAACCCTAATGTTCATCTTCTGGAACCCTATTTCGGAAACATTGATCTAAATATTCCTTTAGACCAGCCTGGCCAAATTTTTTAGATAAGCCAGTAGTAACTTGGAAAAGAAAGACAAGCTGCCAACTATCCCGATCTGTCAAACTTGAAAAATCATATATCCCCCCCCCCCCCATCCCTTTTGGATTATAAAACTAGTAAAAATCATATATCCACCCCCCCATCCCTTTTGGATTATAAAACTAGTAAACTACAGAGTACCAATCATAGACAATCAAGATTTCATATTGTTTATATTAAAAAATGTTATACTTGGATTGTGTTGATTGGATTGCTATTTTGTTTATTTTCAATACCATATTTTAATGTTTGATTATTACATTATATTTCTTGAGGTACACAAATAATGCTAAGTTTTCTATATTGTTTAGCTTTGTAATGGTTTTGCTTTGATTTGTACCCATTGTCCAGTGTTTAAAAGATTTCAATGATCTTTACAACTAAAAGCACTTTGGTTGAAATGTGGTGAAGTTTAAAATATCAGCTGGCCTCAGGGTCATTGAGCTTATTTTTATCCAATCTATTAGAATTTCTAAGAAGAACTTAAAAAAAAAAATTGGCTGATAATATTGACGTGGATAGTAAGTCATTTTTCTCATATGTTAGAAGTAAGCATAGGTTAAAGAACAAATAGGGCCTCTAAAGATTAAGCAAAATAAATTAATTGTTGGAAATTTGGATGTGGCTGAGGAATTAAATATTTTGCATCTGTTTATACCAAGGAAAATAGTAATAGTTTTGANAGAAATTTAGTTTTATCTGATAAATATTCAAGTTTTGATAAGGTTGAAATTAATAGGACTATTATAAGGGTGATATAAAAAATGAAGTGTTAAATCTCCAGGGCCTGATAATATTTATTGTATAGGTTGAAGAAGGTTCGTTTTGAAATTGTTAAGGTATTAGTTGACATTTTTTCATCGTCAATTGAAACTGGATTTGTACCAGAGGATTGGGGAATTGTTAATGTTGTGCCACTTTTTTTAGAAAGGTTCTAAAAGTAACCCTTGTAATTATAGACCATTTAATTTTACTTCTGTAGTAGGTAAGTTGTTGGGAATCTATTATAAAGGATTTGATTACCTAGAATTCTTTGTTTGGCATGAATGTACAGCATTTATGAGTAAAAGACCATGTCAACTAATCTTTTAGAATTTTATGATGAAATTACTAGTTTAGTGGATGAGGGTAATGCTGTTGATGAGGGTAATGATGTTAATGTTTTTTTAGATTTTCAAAAAGCGTTTGATAAAGTAGATTAGTAGCTAAAATTAAAAGTAAGGGTATTTATGGAAATGTATTAAATTTGATTCAAAATGATATGTTAAAAAGAACTATTGAATGTAGAAATTCCGTTGTCATTTTACCTTTATATAAATAATTGGTAAGGCCACATTTGGAATATTGTGTTCAATTGTGGTCTTCATAATATAGGAAAGATATAGTTTTATTGAGGAAAGTAGAGACAAGTGCTATTGGTAGATTATCATATTCAGATAGACTTAAAACATTAAAATTATACTCTTTAGAAAGATGAAAGCGTATGGGAGATATGATTCAGGTTTTTTAAATAATTAATGGTATTGTAGACAATTTTTTTAAATTTAATGAAGATAGTAGAACTAGATGACATAAATTCAAGTTATGCATTAATAGATCTAGTCTATTGCGCCTAAAGTTTTTTGTGAACACAGTTCTATCATTTTGGAATGGTTTACCAGAAAAAGTTGTTGAATCTATGTCAGTTAAATCTTTTAAGCATTGATTAGATGATTTTATGGTTGGTTTAGGTATTGTTTAGTTGTAACTATAGGAATATAGGCTAGTTTAAATTGTTCTAATAGGGTTTGTTTTCATTTAGGACTAGATTGCCACAAAAAGTATTGAAGCTAGATAGGTCTATTATTTTAAACATAGGTTGAGTTTATTGAATGTTTAGCATTGTAATGGTTATGTTTTGTTTTTTTTAATTAAAATTCCCAAAATTCAAAGGGTGACAAAATTTATAAAAAAAAATTTTTGTTTCATTAAAAAAAAAAATTTTTATATCGCTATAAAAATTTATTTAAAAAAAAAAGTATTAGATTAGG
>PXIH01S0001553.1:47499-60757 GCA_003024985.2 Euperipatoides rowelli
CCATCAGTGGATTCACTGCATCAATGATTATGGGCCCAGTGCTGTAATGACCAGAAGGAAAAAGATGGCTGAATCTACAAAGTATATTGTCACTAAATTAGGAACAGAGAATTACTTCACCTGGAGGGTGAAAATTGAGCTTTTACTGATTAAAGACGGATTATGGAAGGTGATAGAGACCAACCCACCTACCAATACAAATGATCAATGGTATCAGAAGATTCACCAGGCACAAGCTACTATAGGACTCATGATGGAGGACAATTTACTGATAGAAATAAAAGACTGTAAAACTGCTAAAGAGATGCTAACTCAGCTAAAATCCACATTTGAAAATTCAAGCTTTGGCACTCAAGTAGGCCTAATGAGAAACTTATTCAACAAAAAATACTTGTCCGGATCCCCTATGTTAGAACATGTAAACACTTAGAAAGAAATGGCAGCAAAATTGCTAGACATGGGTGAGCCAGTCTCAGACAAGTTAATATGTGCAGCCCTACTGGGAAGCCTCCCCCAGGAATATGTAAATCTAATAACCGCCATTGAAAGTCGACCAAATAACGATATCAATATAAAATTTGTACAGAGCCAGATGCTGGAGGAAGCAAAAAGGTAACAATTTAGAAAAACATAAACATCAAGATAAAGCACTTTTTGTACAGAGAAACTTCACTCCGTCTAAAAGACCGTTACTTGTTTTCACTGTCGACACAACTAAAGAACACAAGCATTCATCAGGGTATGCAAAGCACACCAAAATACTCTAAACAAGATCCCCATGATGAGGTAAAGAAACTAGTTCCAAACAATCCGTGAACATATCCCAAGTAAACTCTAATGCAGACACCATTGCTTTAGCCTGTCAAGAAGTCATGAAAAATCAAAACACTAGATGGATATTTGACGCAGGGGCATCAAGGCATATCTCTGGTGAATCAGATAAATTTGTTACACTGAGAAAAATGAGGAAGTCGAAACAGCTGATGGTGGAATGGTCAAAATTCTTGGTGTGGGAAATTCTATATGGCACACTACTGACATTAACAATCACCCTATTACGTTCACACTTGAAAATGTATTATACGCCCCTGGAATTACAACAAATTTGATTTCAGTTAGAGAGGTAACTCAAAAAGGGATAAAAGTGCACTTTAATCAACATGGCATAATAATAACAAGGATTCGAAATCTAATGTGGAACTCTCTAATCAGAACTATGCAACATCACCAAAGAAAATGAAAGAAAGCAAAGAAATTCACATAAACTGTATACATCACTGGCATTAAGAACTTGGACATGTCAACTTAAGGAGAATATACACAATAAAAAATTTGAGTTTAATCAGAGACATGAACATAAATAATTAACATGATATCTGCAAGGCATGCGTCTGCTCAAAAATGACTGTGAAACCTTTTCCTTCAAATTACATAGAAAGATCAAAAAAATGTTTTGATTTACTGCACCTGGATTTATGTGGTCCAATAAAACCTATCAGTTTAGGAAAAAATAATTATGTGCTAACTATCACATGATTTTCAAGGTTCACACATGTGTTCATAATACAATTCATAACAGAGAACACCAATAGATTTGGAAGGAAACACATGGCCATCAGAATTGATGGGGGAGGGAAATTCGTCAATAATGACTTAGATATTTTTTTTCAACAAAATGGCATAAGGCATCAAACCACCGTCACACACTCCCCTTCCCAGATTGGGGTGGCTGAGAGGTTAAATAGAACACTTTTTATAAAGTACTCGGTGCTTACTTATGGAATCAAATACTCCAAAATACCTATGGGGAGAAACAGTGTGTTATGCAGCCTACACAAAAAATAGAACACACACCAAAGCACACGGAAAACACCGTACAAACTATGGTTTGATAGAAAACCTACTGTAAAACATTTAAAAATGTTACTACCACATTCCAGATTTCAAGAGAACTAAGTTAGACCACACTGCACAGGAAGGCATCTTTATTGGTTACAGTATCCATCAACGAGGTTACAAAATCTATCAACCAACAACCAGAAATGTGATAACCAGCAGAGGTGTATTTTTCACAGGAAGATTCCCAAATAAAAATGATCTTGACACAGAAACTACTTGAAGTTGAGTTTGGTTCTTGACAAAATAACACACCTAAAGACACATATTGCTCTTGAGATCACAGACAACAAAATGAAAATAGTTCTCAAATAACTACTGAAGAGAATTTTCAGAAGATCTGAAAGACTCGAACAAGGGAATTCCTCCCGAAAGATTTTATTTAACCAGAACTTTTTTTTCCTTCACAGATACTCTAACAGAAATAAATGAAAAATAGAGGAAATTGTTGGGGAAATTATGTATATTCTATTGTTATTTTTTATGCAATCTTTTATTTTTAATTTCCTCAACCTAATTTTTAAATAACACCCTACGTTTAACATGCATTCCAAATATTTTGTCATTTATATTCGGTTATTTATTTTAATATTTAGTAATAATTCCACCAGATGGCGATTATTGTTTTTACTTTATGCATTATGTGATTTTTATAGCGGGAAAATTTTGCCTGATCGATGCCATGATTTTCAACATGTAAAAGTTTCAAGTAGTAGAGTAGAATGAAATTTAGTTTGTTTGAAATCAGATACTGATAGTTTAAGATGAGTTTATTGTTGTGTATTAAAAATGATAAAAATTCCTGGCAAAAAACTGAGAATCTGCAGTGAATGAGGTAACGAACATTTTTACTTTTTGGCATGTATATTGAGTATAATACACGTTTATATTATAAATTTTACTCCGAGATGATAAGAAAATAAATTTTTCTGTTTAAAGCACTGCATGATAGATTCATGTTTTTTAATTAAATGTCAATATTATCTATTGATGAGTTTCATACGTTTGTAACACTAGAAGTGTTGAAGTATTGCTACTTATTCACGTTGTGGGGGAAAACGTTTTGAGTTTTCCATGTCTAGACTTTATAGTCTGAAGTTATACTATAATAGGTATAAATTGTTTAGTCCCCTGAGAGGGTTAAGATAGACACACTAACCTATAACAAAATGAATTACTATACTGAGCATGTTTATTAAACACTTAAAAATATGCCTGGAGAAATATCTAAATGTATTTATATCGTATTCTGTATGCCACGTTAACAAAACCTGAACAATATCAGAAGACGGCATGAAAAAGGATGCACGAGCTGCGGAAATTTCCTTCTTACATTTTATCCTTCGAAAGTTGAGAAAAGGATATAGAACAATGGAATAAGAGATATCTAACTGCTAAAGGCCTCCCGTTGAAAGCCAGTGGTTTATTCATATCGTTACTCAATATGGCAAAGCAGTTGCCGTTAGGATTAACGAACTACAGTTGCTTCACAAATCTCAGACTCCCATGATGATAACAAAAATAAGCCACCCGATGAAATTAATAGGAATAGACTTTATGGGTCGATGTCCCAGAAGGGGCAAAATATATACTAGTCAAATATATACTTCTCCAAATGGGTCAAAATTCATCCACTTCATAACAGCTTTACAACTACCATCGCAAAATACTAAGGGATATGTTCTGCCGCTATAGAATACCAGAACACATATCAGACAATGGACCACAATTCATCTCCTTGAGTGTATAAAGATCTTTGTAAGTTGTGGAAGGTGATACCCAGCCACACAACAAGATACCAGTCGATAAAAGCGTTTAAGGAATACGATCACTGTGAATGGGACAGGGTGTTACCACAATTTGCCCTAGCTATCCAGACATCGAAACACACTACAACGGGGTTCACCCCAACAAAACTGTTCCTAGGAAGAGAGAGATAAACCTTCCATGGGATACCACATGCAAAATTGGTGCCCAGAAAAACAATATCAGTGTACAAGAGCAAGCTGAAGAATTAGAAAGAGAAATGACAGACATATATAAGATAGTAAAACAATATTCAGAGAAAGAACAGCTCATACAAAAGCAAGGGTATGATAAAAACACAAAACCGAGGTCATTCAATATAGGAGATATAGTAACGGTCACAAAACATAGCTTATCTAATTCACAAAAAGGGTACACCTCAAAATTTGAAGATAGTTGGTCAGGACCATTTACCATAAAAAAAAATGAGTTAGTCTACGAATTAGCAGACAGCAAAAACAAAAGCATAGGCACTTATAATCTAGTAAACACAGATAAATACAACACGGAACAAGGTTATAGAAACACAAACCTTATCGTGAAACCCGACAAAAGGAAGATACACAAAGAACTTGAGTAGTAAATGAGATTGAGTCATGGGAGATAATGTAACAAAAGCCTAAAACCCTGTATAAAAACATCAAATATACAAACAAAACCCAAACTCAATAATCATGAATAGTAAATTAAAGTATGCTATACCAAATAAAAGGTCCAAGCTAAGACAAGTCAACACCCCTTGTGCTTACCAACACAAAAAAGGGAGTACCTCAACAAGTACAAAAAAAAAAGTTTTTTCTCCATGAAACAAGAAAACATGGGAATAGATTATACAGAGTTTAATTGTTATTGTTGCAGTTGTAGAAGGTTATCCAGTCATAGAAATTTTAAATGTTACATTCGTTGAAAATCTAGTTGTTTATTAGCCAGCTCCCTGGACATTAAAACCAAAAGATCAGGAGCCTGACTCATTCGGCCGGGGGGAGTATAATACATATAAATTGGTTAGTCCCACGAGAGTAGGGATCCCATTCGTCCCGTTTTGCCCGGGACAGTCCCGTTTTTCAAGATACAGTCCCGGTGTCCCCAGAGAATGCTTTGGGACTTGATAATGTCCCGTTTTTCAAAGAATAATTCATTTTCGCTATTTGAAGTATCAATTGTTTATTTATTTTACTATTTTTTAGAATTAATTTAGCCATTAAACAAACAAAAAAGAATANATAGAATTGGGATACTTAACAAAAAAAGATTTAGAATAGTTTATTAAAAGAGATACTCTTCGGTCACATAGAGAGGATAAATTAAGAAGTCTTAAGGCATCGATATAAGGAATATGCCTGCCAACGATGATTCCCAAAGCCTTTTTCTGAACAGATTCAATTAGATTGATTTGATTCACAGTAATAGCAGAGGAACAAACTGGTGAGCAGTATTCAAGGCAAGGTCTAATGAATGTGATAAAAAATATGTTTGAGTGTTTTCTGATCTCATCTGAAAGTTCATGTCTCCAACCACCAAAATATAGTCATGAAACCCGAAACCCGTTTGCATTAAATCCAATAGACTCTTCTTATTATCGGATAGAACATTTTTTTCCATAATAAAGTAAGACGAAACTTTTCTTCATAAAAACAAACTAAACCAAAATATGATTGACATTTTTCGATTATAACCTTACATTTGAAAACTCATTGTTGATACCCTAATACAATTTGAGGCCCTAATACAATTTGACTGAATCACCAGAAATTGGCCGTTATTAGACAAATCATTTTAGAACTCGCGCATAACTTTGTTTATTGCAGGCAAACCACAAAAGCATTTAAAGAGTCGATCAATACCAATAATTTCTTAAACTTCGTTTTCGCATTCAAGCCTTGTACGTTAAATGATAAAATTTTAAATAAATGTTGCATTTTCAATAACAGGAAGACAAAAAAAAAAACTTACCAGTAACTTCCGATGGAAATAAAACAAAACAGGGAAAAAATCGAAGACTACCTTAGCTCTTCATATGAATCCAAAACCTTAAACGCAAATCTTTCAACCAAGCCTAACACTACTTCTTCCGATGCTTAGATCCAACTGCAGCATCAGGATTATCACACCTCTCTTCGTCCTTTCACGTATCAACCAATGAGCCATCTTTCCCCGCTTGATCACCAGCCCTAATTTCGATCATTCCAGGTATAAGCACAGGAAAAGCCACGATATATAACTCATTCAGTTTCATAAGCGACATCCTTCCGATCATCATTAACACAACCATTATTCAAGCATACTTGTAATATTCTTGAGGCGAAACAACTAAATCAGGATCATCCATTGTAGACTGTGTGTCTGTAAGATAAAAAGCATCATACTCCATATCCTCACTCTGCGAATAGTCTTGAGCAACATCCTCAAACATTTGCTTGTAGACCAGCTTGGGAGCACTCACTTTGCTCGCATAAGTAATTTTACAGGAGTGGGTATCCTCCATCATCTTTCTACAATTGCCACAAAACTTCAACTTGCACTCGTTAGCAACATGTCCCACCAGGGCACACGTAAAACAGGTTTTTTTGCTTTCCTTTGATTTTAAAAAATATTTTACATTTCCAAAGGACAGATGCACGGGCAAATCATTAATTTTGACTTCAGGTAGCATTCTAATTTTGAAAGTCACTGGCACAACCTCACAAAGGACACCACCTGATAGCTTCACAGAAGTTGCCTTCAAATTTTCAACAGCACCATGCTTGCTAAAAAGCTCCTCCAACTTCAACTTAGCCAATTGTATTGACAAATTATCAGCTAGAACTTCAATGGTGGTAGGCTNAATCATCTCAGTAATAAAGTTCACAACCGCACCATGGAGACGTAAAATTCACCATAAACTCATTCACATTAAAATCCTGGACAAACATAAACAGTTTTTCATTTTGCCTAACAGTGTTTTGTCTAATAAACTTCAGAAATCCACTTTTTAACAAATGGTTCATAAAAGACTTAATGCATACCTTATGAAAGCTACTGTCATTATGTAAAGCGACGATTACTATGTTATCTCCCAATAGTGGAATAAAGGCTTAGACCAAAATGCCATTCGGTCAGCAAAACGCTCTCTCCGCAGCAAATAATCCTGGGAATTAACAATGCCAGATTCGACGGAACTCGGATTTTCACCATGAACACTGAAGTTAGCAGAACTTTCATTGCCCCGCGCGTTCTTATTACCGTTATCACTCCATTGCTGTGAAAAACTCATCATAACTTTTGTAAATTAACACTGTCGAACGACAGCCACACCCACCAACACAACGCACAAGGTTACCAGAACCAGCTCAAAACTCAAGCTGTGAAGTCTCGAAATGCCAAGCGTGGAATGCCTAGGTTTTTTTTTTATATACAATATACTATATATATATAGCGGTTCCGCATGGCGCTCTTGGTGTAGCTTTTTTATAATTCCTATTTCAACTCGTTGGTTAAAATCCTATATTTGTCGCCAATACAGTATGTGAGGTATTGATCACAATAAACACTATAAATTATACAGACACATTATATATAAATATACAAAAATACACACAAACACAAACTGTATATATATATATATATCACCCAAATATATACACTGTATATAGGCTACGCTACAGTATCAAATTGAAAAATACAAATTTACAGTACAGTAATTGTACTGTAGACAAAATATATACGGTATATAATAATATAATTGTAAAGCATATAGTCTAACATTACAAAGATTAAATAAATTCTAACAATAATTTATTATTAATTAATTTTTTAAGAGATCTTAATAAAAAATGAATTTGGAAGTTTGTTCCATTTAATGATATTTCTGCATAAAATGGAATTACTTTTCTTAGAGGTTTTACGAAAAATAATTTTTAAAGCAAATTTATTAAATCTGGAAGTTACACATAAAAGGAGGACTTATGATAAATCTATATGTATGACCTGACATCTAGTGTTATTTTATTTTATGGGATTCTGGGTAAGTTGGGACGCTCATGTTTTAATACCTATGGAGGTAGGCTATGTATTTTTGTTTAAAGTTATATTCAATAATAAATATGTTCATCTTGAATGATATTTAGTATTATGTAATTAGATATTTTTACATGCTTCTTTCTTACAATAATTATGTTTTTTTATTTTTTTTAAATAAATTTCCCATTATCAACGAGAAATTTATTTTATGATATTAATGCATTAATTATTCAAGAATTTCTAAATTACTAATTAGACTACTACAGGTTCTTGTAGAGCCGGTGTACTGAGTAAAAACCCTTAGCAAGATGTTCTAAGCCAGGGGAATAAACCGTTCCTTAACCGGCTCAGCTGAGGATCGAACCTGTGGTGTTCCCAGCATATGACCTCGACATGATAGCAGCAAGCATCGCTACCGGATAAACCACAAAATCAGGACGATGAGTTTGTTAGTTTTTCCTATGTATGGTGACTTTTGGGACACCTTGTATTTAATAATTCACATTTGAAAACAATTTTTTTAATTGAAAAAAAAAAAAAGACTGAAAGACATTATTTTAAAACCATGAAAATAAAAGAGCTTAAATATGCATTATATCGTATGAATGCCACTATTGTTTACTTACTATATCCCATAATATCACCACTAGGTGACTCTGCAACCTGGAAGTATTCTGGCCAATGAGCTAAATATTGAATATAAAATGATAAGCCATACTGAACAAAAAATGTTAAAGAAAAGTAACAATAAAATCTAAATTTTCATTCACCTTTCTATTATTTATTTGAAATGTTTATATACATTATTAATCCTGTAGCATAAACACTAGCCTACATTCGAAATAGAACTTCTTGAGTTTGAACTATCTAGTCACCAGCCGCAATACAAACACAACACATTGTATCCAATGGATAGTCTACACCAGGCAGATTAGCAGCTAGTGTTATGGGTAACAAACATAATTTTGTCAACTCTTATACCTGAGAATAAACATACAAATAATAATAAAATATGCCATAGATACTGTATATATTACATTGCTTTGTCTGGTGGATTAGCCTGATCGGTAAAGTTGCCAGGTTTTCAGATCAAGACAGATATTGCTGTTCAGATTGTCAGTTCAATGGAGTTCTAGATATTTAATTTTTAGAAAGGTTTTTTTTTAACAAGTAGCCTATAGGCAGGTCTCACTTAACGTAGTCCTGATCAACGTTGTTTTGATCTAATGTTTATTTGGTTTCCTTTGTTGATAAAACATGTGGATTCAAATTAATATTGCTTCACCCTGCAGCACACTTTTTACTTTTGAAAATAATACAGAATATGACTTTTATATTGCACAGGTTTATTCTAAAAATGATCTCATTACATGTGCATATTTATCTTAAAACAAAGTAGAGGTTATGTTTTTTTAAAGTTTTTTTTTTTTTCCTATTTGAAATGTTTATTACCCTGTTTCTTTTATTTTGTATATTTACTGTAAAAGCCTCCAGCTTAAATCTTTAAGATATACAGTATTAAGCATATATTTTTTAAAAATATTCTGTTTGATAGGCTACATTAATTTTTATATTAGTTTGACACACAATCACATTTTGGCATAATTTTGTACAACCCATGTGATAGCTTTAAATTACTCTAATAAAATTTAGATTTTTTTTACTTTTCGTTTTAATAGTTTAGCTGAAACATTTTTAGTTTAGGGTTTATAACACCACCATACTAATATTTATTCAAATAAATAATAATAAAGACAAATTAGAGTACCGTACATAAATAGACAAACTTACAGTAGACCTATATACACAAGGGTGTTTAGTTTTTTTTTTTTAGAATTATAATCAAATAAATGAATTTTTTTTATGTCTAGGTAAAATAGATTAAAATTAAAACTTATTTCAAATAAGAAAACCTGTTAATAATAATTACAACTAAGGACAAGGATGTTTTAATAATAAAAGATATGTTCAAATTTATTTCAATTTAAAAACAAAATTCAATATGCCAGATTGAAAAAATAAATAAACTGTCATGTTTCTCAGAAGTTATGAATAAATTGAAATATTTGCTTTCTTTCCTTCCCTTTGCAGAATTTTCTTCAAAATATTATTATAAGAAAGTAAAGTTAATTTCCAAAATAAATAAAGTAAAAGGCTACTGACAACTAGAGATGATAAAAACATCTCTGATTCTGAGCTGGATAATTCATGCAGCTTTTTATCATGATCATTCAATAAATAAGAAGTAAAGTAAATAACTAAAAATGACTATGAAATTTTCACCACTTCATTGCAAATATTTTCTCGCACAAATAAAAACAAACTGATTAAAATGTATTATGTCTTAGTAATATTTTATGGAAAAGGTTTTAGCTGACCATCTTTCTCTAATTGCATTATTTAACATCAGATAGTGATTATTCTGAGAGCAACAAATCAAGGACTTTGAAAGATATTTAGCCTAATAATACAGGAAAATAACCAATTATATAATTTAAAAACTCATTTGAACTGATAAAATATTGTTATTTTGAATAATTACAAGCTAAATAAAATATGCAGAAGCAAAGTGAAGTTACATGGTGTTCTAGGTGGCTTGATTAAATGTGCATTTGTTTATCATATATTTTGTTCTATATATAAGCAAAAAAATTTAAAAAGTGTGGTATTTATTCAGCATTTTAAATTCATTTAAGATACAACACAATTGTTAGATCAAATTTATTTTTTGTGCTTTCATTGAAGCAAACTAGTTAATTAGCCTATTGTATATTGTACTTTTAAGCATTTATCTTTAGTTCTGACAATTGCTATTGCCCCATTTTCATCAGAATTCATTGTTTTGCAGTCAATTTTGCACCCACACCCACTCTAAACACATTTGGCTAATGTCATACTGCCCACACCTTTCTATACCTCTGAAAATAAATCAAACTGCAGAAAATGTTATGATTGAATTATGAAATTATTAATAAGAAAATTTATCCTTATACCTTAGAATTAGACGAAGATAGTATATGAAATAGCTTTTAAACCAGTTAACCAAAAGCTATCAACATCTCCAAAATAGTTTGGTCATGAACCAGTTTATGGTTGTCAAAAAAAAAAACTTTTCTTTAGTAAGTAGAATATGACTGTTTAATATTAAAAATCTGAATAATTTTGTTAATATTATAACTATTTATTAGGAATGAAACAAATATTCATTTTGGCAGGATACCGAATATTCGGCCATTAACAAAGGCCGAATACCAAATATTCGGCTGAATATCTATACTATTTATTTTATTAGTCAAAAACAACCTATTGGCATTCTTTAAAGATGTTCAATTTTAAGCAATGCCATAGGGGAGAGGAAAATCTTTTTTTTCTTCACCCCACACAATAAGGCCATGTTCTTGAAGCAATCAAGAATGAACAAGTGTGACGCTGCAGCTTAGAAGTTCTCATAAAATATTAGTGAATAGATTATTCTATTCAAAATAATTAGTTATAGATTAAAAAAAAAAACTATGGCAGTTTTGTAAAGAATTTGTAAATTCCAGATTTCCAGGGCACAATATAATAATACAAATTATTTTTCTCTTTTTTTTTTAACTAAATAATAACCGGCCTTACTTCCCCTGAATCCCGTACATTCATAATAAAATGCTAGCGTGCCTCCCTCTCGCCGCATTCGTAAACTTACACTAACTATTGGAATTTGATTTTCTAAAATACTACAGGACCTCACCTGTAGTATTTTAGAAAATCAAATTTTCTAACATTTATGTAAGGAAAAACTCCCTCCCCCCCCCCCCCATTGTTTAATATATTCAGCGAGATGACTAATATTTGGCCGAATACTGAATACTATGAAAACAGCCGAATAGGCCGAATACTAACCAAATATTCATTTCATCCCTCTATTTATTTAAAATTTAGCACTAAATTTTTAAGTTTATTTTTTAGTTTTACTTTAATTATACAAATTAAAACAAACATAATTTATGCAATAATTGATTAACTGGTCATGTTTTGTTTCAATAATACTTTGCACTTAAATTTTTAATAATATTACCTACCTATTATGCTTCATTGAAAACTAATGGGTAAAAATCTTTATAAGAATTTGTTTTTCATAACTTTTTGTGTTAATATGAACAGACTTGAAATTTTAATTGCAAGCTAACAAACAATAAACCCATTTAATTATTAGAATAACTTTGAAAAATCTGTGCTTTTAATAAGATAAAGGGGGAGGGGGTGATAAATTCTCAAGAGGAAAAATGGAGGAAGTGTGATTAACTATATTGGCATATCCCTTCTGAATTTTCTGCTTCATTTTTTAAATGTATGATTTAAAGAATAAATTCAATTAAAAATATAATAATCTGACCTTCCTTATGTTAATGCAATAAAATTTAAAATAATTTTCTTTCAATATTGTAGCCTACTTTTTTAATATTTCATTTGATTTCTATATTCTTTTTAAGAAAATTTTTTTACTTTAATAAGTTTTTTTTTAAAAAACATAAAGCATAAAAATTAAAGCTGTTTTAATTACAAAAAAAAAAGTATTTCTACTTAAAGCGTTATCATAAATTATGATAAAATTATTTTCATTGCTATCCCCCCTCATCTTATCAACACTTGAAAAATCTTATCCATATCCCCTCCCCTCAATCAATAAAATACATTCAACCAGTAAAACACTCTTTACTGTTGGAGTGCTAGAAAACATTTGGCTAGCGGGTTTTTTTTTTTTTTTTTAATTTTGCACCCAAAAAAAAATGTTTTGTCAGGAATGTTAACTGATTTTACAGCTAAGTCAGTGTTGGACAGATGTCAGACAGTCAGCGATTTCCGAATGGGCCCCCAATGCTTTTTCCCTGCCCACCACCCCGCCAAAAAAAATTTTTTTGTTGTTGTTTTAGTATTTTTATCTAGAGACAACATACAATTCAAAAGTGATCTTTGACTTTTCTCCAAACTTTTGTATTTTACTTTTCCATTCACTTTGCAAAAATAAATAAATTGTATTTGTTAAAATGATTCTTGTTTTAATAAATAAAAATGTGTGTCAAGAGATGGTGTGTGTGATAATGCTATAGCCAGTGTTACACTAAAGATTAAGATATACAGTAAATCAGCATTTCCTGCATAGCATGGCATAACGCCATGTCTTTATTTTTAACACCATGCCTTTTTATTAAAAAAAAAAAAAACTAAATGAATAAAATCAATAAATTCATTTACTATACTATAATAGTTTTACAAATTTTTGAATCCTATATTTTAAAAATGAATAGTTAAAAACGATTGTTTACATAAAAAAAATTAAGGTTGGAAATAAATATTTCTAACAAAAAAACAACATGTACCTTACTGTAAGTCAACTTTGTTCACTTCACAAAACAATTTGTAATTAGAAAATTTCAGAGTTGAACTAAAGTTAATTTATGACTTCAATATAAACTTGAAATGTTAAATTCTGGTCAATTCTTTAAGTCAAAGAATCTGTAAAAATTAATAAATATAAATTTACTGTATATCTTAAATTAATAAAAATTCACAT
>PXIH01S0001559.1:8210-20690 GCA_003024985.2 Euperipatoides rowelli
TAATATTTTAATCTAAGCATGTGTAATCTATGCACATTAAAAACTCGAAAACAGTAATCACTTTTTCATGTCTTCCAGTAAACTATAATTTAATCTAATCGCATTACTCAATCTTATTGTTTAAAACTCACGCATGTGCATATCTATAAAAGGCGAGGGAATGTTACTGTTTTATATATATAGATTTGTATATACAATAAATAATACAACAATTTTTGATACATGAAAAAAAAAAGATTTAGTACAAGTCTTAAGCAAGTGAAAAATCCTAGGAATATACATTATGCGAAATAATGCCACAAATACCAATTTAAACTATTTGAATGCCTAAGCATAACTGCTGGGCTATGACCAAAGGTCATATTTGGCAATCAACTGACACGTGCCACAAATAAGTATTTTGTGTTAATTCACAAGGGACGAGGATATAACCAAATGAAGTAATCCTTGACAGGACCTTTAAGAGAAATTTGAGGACCGGGTCAAATGATATTATCGAGGCCCTTTAAAATTGAAAAATGGGAAAATGTAATTTTGATAAGCTTTTTATTTTTTTTTGGTTGTATGGATGTTTTGTTGCCATAAAGTTGACTGTACAGATTTTGATAAACTTTTTTTGAGAAGTTTGGATGTATGATTAAACATTAATTGGTGGTTCCCACAGATCAAGGCCCCCTCAATAATAAATTGAGGCCCCTAAAATTGTGATGCCCTGGGACTACAGCCCCCTTGCCCCCCCCCCCCCTTACTAGATCTAGCACTAGTTTGGAAATTTTGAGTTTAATTATTTGGTAAACTTGCCCACAAATCTTAATAAATTGAGGCCCCTAAAATTGTGAGGGCCTGGGACTACAGCCCCCATTGTAACCCCTCCCCGATAGCCCGGAAAACTTGCCCACAAATCTTAGGCTACTTCTTGTCAGATCTGTTAATTTAGAAAGCTGAATTGGTTAAAAAATTTATTTATTTATTTCATATTTTTCAAATAGTTTATTTTTTTTTAGATTGCCAACAAATCCACCACTTGTTAAAAATATTTTGTGGACTAGAACAGTATGAGTATTCCAGAGAAAAACATTTCAAACATTATTAACAACAAATGCTACACCTTATCATTAATAAAAAAAATTCAAATCTTGAGATTATGAATTAACTGGAGGGGGGACGTTAATTAACAATTCATCGGACAAGTTCACTAGTTAGCCACCTTTTAGTTTCATATGAATAGCCTACCAATTGCAACTAGTAGCTTTTTCAAATAAATTAAGCAAACTAACTGTTTTTGCTCTTATTTTATTTTTATTTCTTGTTGTTTCAATACAGAATTAATTAAAAACTGAAATTTACTAATAAATGATGCATTTACATTTATTTAATTTTTTACACGAAGTAACATACGGCTTAAAATTAGTTTGCTAATCTACACCATTTAATAATAATTAATTATTAAAACATTTATAAGTAATCTAAGTATATACTGCACATAATGTCTAAAGTAACTAAAAGAAAATACACATTTTTGCCAAAAAATTAGAGCAACCATTGGATTATTCTGAGACATTTTTAAACAGTTAATTTCTGATCCAGCCAAAATTTTGTGGCAATCTGATATTTATTTTTCTTTACGATTGTTATCATGAATTCTATTACAAATTTGTCTAATTTTGGATAATCTTTGTTTGCTAAAATTGTCCATCTTTAACCCTAGTAGCTATAACAGGATGATTCAGCCCACAAATCAGATGTCCCATATCACAATGACATCTCTTCTGGAAGGGCCAAGGGGTAGGGTAGGGGTGGTAATTTGCATAAATTTACATATTCAAATGAGTTGATAATGTCATTTTTGGCAATATTCATCCATTAATGAGAAGGTGTAGCTCATTTTCACAAATTTGCATATTGAGTTTGTGATGTCATCCTGGAAATTGCCGAATATCTTCAAAGATTCCCAAGTGTGATGTCATCACATTTACATATCCAAAGTTTTCCGAAGGGAGGTGGGCTTTACTTGCATATTTGGCTTTTTAATGATGTCATTTCCAAAGTCTGCCAAAGGAAAACTTCGGAAATGTTCAAGAATATTACCAAGAATGCTTTGGAAGTCATTTGCAAATAATTTTGGATATTTTTTAAAAATCCAAGATGAAGGGCAAATATTTTTTCAATGGCCATTTTTTCAACAATGAATTCTGGGTAATAAGAGCTCTATATATGACATCATTTGTGTGTGCAGAATGATGCACCTTCCAGCTTTTTTCATTATATTTTTTTTACTATTTTGTTGACGTTGCAGAACCCATATGGTTGAGCGCATAACCTCCTGATTCAGTATGTATAGACTAGGTAAGATGGCTTCACAGCTATCAATTTTGAACCAGATGTGAGCTCATTAAGGTATGTAAACTAATGTGTAAACTATTGTACTTTTTATAATTTTCTGATTTTTGATCAAGTGCCACACCCCCTTTCCAACAAGCTACAATCTTGATCTTCAGAACTATGATATTAGATATGCATGACATCATGCTAACCAATTTCGAACCAGATTTTTTCCAAAGTGCCCAGGCCACCTATGACATAATAGGACCTTGATCTTCAGAACTATAATAGTAGATATACATGAGGTCATACCTACCAATTTTGAACCGATGTGAAGTTATTAGGATGTGAAAATTGATGTGTGAAGTACTTAGACTGATATGTCGAACAAGGCTCCTGATCACTTGACTTCTTTAGTAACTGCTCTTGGTGTTGTTCAAGTTTCTCTATAATTCTCAGCTTGAGTATCTGATAGCCATTTCAGTTTTCAATGTTTGTTGTTAGGTTTTTGGACCTGAAGATTGTTTTTTTACAGAACTGCAAGATGCTGAATTTTTTGATTACTTAAGCTGTTAATTTATTCCCGAAGCAGACAAAAGCGATTCTTTAAATTTTTATACTTGTCCTCCAGAGACAAAATGTTGCAAGTTGACATTTTTTTTAAAGAATGGTGTAATTTAAGCACTATAGTATTTAATTAATATAAAACAGGGAGAAAATGTGATGATAAATTGTAGGAAAAGCAGATGAACATTTTTAAATTTTACCGCTTTAATACAAAAGCCTTAAAGCACGCTCCAGTGTTAAGTTATAAATTGTGTAGGTAAAAAAATGGAATTTTTTTTCATGGGAATGAAAGTAATGTAGTTGATTCATTAATCTCCTATAAAAATGAAATAGATATTTTATTTCTATATTTATTATTAGTCCTCATCATATCATCCTATGTCTCTTCCCTAAGATCTTTTACCTCAATTTGGCTCATATACAGTAACTTGCCTAGTTGTATATGATATTTCTTAGTAATCACAATACTGTAAATATGTCTAGTCATTACTAAAGTGGCGGAGCTAATTAAGTATTCTCATTGTACGGTACTGTAGAAGGTTTTAACTAGCAATGTTAATACTGGTAAAAGCAGCATTATACATTTTAATAGTATATTAGATATAAGTAAATTTGAATTATTTATTTGTTTACCTTCTCTGTGAAAGCAATACTTGTAGTAATGTTTACCTTCAAAGAAAAATTAATTAATTAAATATATGAAAGGAAACAATAGAGTTGATAAAAAAATGTTTAATCAATATTAGTTTGTTCATATTTACCTTATATTAATAAAGGGTGTTTAAACTAATTAATTTGTAGTAATAGTAATTAATGTGTGTGTGGTTAATAGAGAAGTAGTTAAAATTAGGGTGACTCTACTTTTTATTGTTTGTTGAGTGAGTGTGTGATTACAGGTTATAAATAATTTATAAAACATTTGCCAATATTTAGTTAAATAATTATGCCAACCCATTTTAGTTTTTCAAATCTAGAAGAAGTATAGTGGACTATTCATTATAATGTAACAACGAAATAAAGGATATAAAAGTAGTCTATTGTAGCTTAGTATTACAGAAACTGTTATTATTATTATAGATAATTTATATGTTGTCATAATACGACTAATTAAGTTGATTAAGAAAACAATAAAGAAAATCATAGAAATTAAGCGTTCTATGAACTATTCGTTCATGAACTGTGTAAGTTATTTAAATAGTGCATTTAATTTTTGAGTCAACTGTTATTTCATCATGTTTTTATAAAAATGTCATTTTCATAAATGTTACTGAATTTTTTAATGACTTTACACCCTGTTAATCCATTTTTACTTTTTGCCATATTACTTAAAGCAATTTGGGTGTATGGGTAAATGTAAGGGATGGTCTTTCTAGAGCTAATAACATTACAATGTGGAAAAACAGAGTGTTATCAAAACAATATGATGTGTGTCACGAGGCAGGACAAAGTTTGGACACGAGCTCTGACCGATTCCTTTGGGGGTTGTATGTAAGGCAATGTCGGACATGTCCTCGGACAATCCTTACAGTCTGTGTTTGAAATTTCTAAAAAGACTCATTTTAACATGTGAGAATCTAGAAATTCATATTCATTATGTTATTCTACATCAAACAGGAAGTGATGTCATAGAGTTTAATTTTTGTAATTACCCGAATACAGGAGGTCAAGTAAATAGAATACGTAAGAACTTAAGAAAAATTTTTTTTAGAATAATTAATTAAAAGAAGTATAGCTAGGTTAAAAAGTATAGCTAAGTTAAAATTGGTAGGTATGACAACAGTGCCATCTACGCTCAGCGCAGGAACTATTTTTAGAAACTTTAAGTGGTGTTTTCTCTTAAAAAAAAAAACAACAAAACAACGGTTTAAACAAAAAAATGTTTACTGGGCTTAAACGCTAGTGCATATCTAATATCATAGTTCCAAAGGTCAAGTATTAGCTCATTGGAAAGGGGTTGTGGCACTTGGTCAGAAAATTACAAAAAAGTAAAATACTTCACGCATCAATTTGCGCACTTTAATGAACTCACATATAGTTAAAAATTAATAGGTGTGACATCATCCCTACCCAGTCTATATGTACGGAAGCATGAAGTCATGTGACCATCCATTCGAGTTCTGCACACTCTCCAAAATAGTTAAAAAAATGAAGCGGAAAAGGTTCTAAATCAATGGTGCATTGTTCTGCCCATTCAAATTATGTTTAGCTCATATTACTCTGAATTCATGGCTTAACAAATACCCATCGAAAAATATAAAAAAATTAGTAGCCATTTTGGCCACCATCTTGATTCTTCCAAAATGCAATGAAAATGATGCTCAAAGCAAATCACGAACATTTCTGAAGTTTGCCTTTGACAAATTAGGAATATGACATCTTTAAAAAGCCAAATATGCAAATGTGCCCCCCCTCCCCCACTTCAGAAAACTTTGGATATACCAATGAGATGACATCAAACTTGGGACTCTTCGGAAATGTTCACAAATTTCCATGATGACATCACAAACTCACTTGAATATGAAAATTTATGTAAATGAGCCATACCCCTCATGGAAATGGATGAACATTAATGAAAATGAAGTCATCAATTCATTTGAATATGCAAACTTAGTTAGGTGGCGTTATGCACCTTAACGGCAGCATCTTTATAATTTTGTAAATAATTTAATTGAATATATTTATTTATTGTTTTTAAATTATTATTTTGNAATTATTATTTTGAGTTCAGTTTGTCCAAATAGTATCAGTCTTTTGTCTTTTTATACTCGCAGTGGATTTAATCATGTTAGTCACAATTTATTTGAACCTGATTGTAAATCTAGGCGGTAAATGGGCCTTAGATTGTTAACCTGTTCAAGTTGATCTCATGATTTATTTATTTTTTTAAAAATGTTTGTCCTTATTAAAATGGATAATACATTGATTTTCTTTCCTTTTTTGTTTGGATTATTATTTTTAATTGACATTTATCGTCTGTATGCATATGATTAATTCTTATCTATGATTGACATTGCCTCAGTCTCGGACTACAGTACAGATTACGTAATTTGTAATTGTTGATCTACTGGCTTCAATCTACATCACATCAAGTAACTTCTTATATCATTAGTTAATGCCTTAATGGTCACCATCTGGAATGTTTTGTTTGAGAATAATGAAGTTATTATTAGTAACACATTATTTACAATGGCGTCTTGCAATTATGTGTTTCCACCTGGATTTTTACTGAGAACAGCATCGTTGATATCTGATTTGACTTCTCATGTGCTATTGACTGTATTGACAATTATTTGTTGTTTTCAGTCAAATTTTATTTGGAATGTATGTAAATGAGGCACATATCCTTAGGGGCTAGGGCCTCATATCTTAAAAACATTTAATTGCATTTAATTTATTTGTATATAATTTTTATTTTGTTTCTGAATACATACCATATATAGGTTACGGCTTGTCAGTGCTTGATATAAGTTCTAGAACTTTGAACTGTATTGAGATTATTGTGTATACATTTTGTTCTAATAAAATAAACCTGAATAATAATAATAAAAATTTATGCAAATTAAAAAAATTCTTCAAATTTTACCCTCACCCCTACCCACCGGAAGTGACATCATTGTGACTTGGCACATTCTATTTGGTGAACTAAATAAGCATTTTATACCTATTGAAAGCACAGAAGTTTGTGCTCTGGTGCTTTACACAGAACTGTCAGAGAAATTTTATATTGAAGTGAGCGCACATTTGTGCTCATCTGATATTTGTTTTCTCTTACCGAAAACGTAAGTCAGTGCTGAGCAGAGAATTTTGAGTTAAATCAATCCATTAGCAGATTAATTAGTAAGGGAAGGCATAGATATTACCTTGCTCCTCCTGACTTAGTTTTTTTTTCCAGCACAATATTCAACATGGAAGTTTTTATAACTTCCACTGCTTTTCTCAATGAGAATCGTCACTCAGAGTTGGCATTACACATTACATTTTTATGGAGTAAAATGAATTTCCCTGCATTTAAGCACATGTGAAAGCGTTAATAGGATAACTGTTTAACAGAACAACATAATTAAACTATGTTGAAATCAGTATTTGTTTTACAAATATTGTGTTTACGAACTGATAGACAGATAGAACTAAATCGTAAATTTACTTCAATTCTGTTGGAAAGTGTTAAAAAAAAGTCTAAACTAAAAATTTGCACCATCTCTAAACGAATAACTCTTAGATTCCATTATTGATTTACTCCAAATAATTATTCACAGAAAACATATCTGTGTGTGTGCATGCATGAATTGCTTTGAATAAAAATCCCATATCTTAAGCAAAATACATAGATAATATTTAAAACTAAGATTTATGATTTCTCTTTTAATCAAAAATAACACTTTTTACATACATTATTATATATATATAATTTTTTATTATTATTGAAATCATACAGGTAAAATTTCCTTCAGATTTATATTCAATAAAACTAAAAACAAAAGAGATAAGAAGAAAAAATTAGGAGAGGGGGAGGGGTATGCTTATTTTTTCCAATATCAGTTTTTTGGTATTAACTTTTCTTCCTTCAGGCTCATTTAAAATCAAGAAAGACTGATATCGCAATACCTCAAAATAATGAATATCGTATTTCTGCATTTGAAGAAAAAGAAAATAGAGAAGTGAATCAATGTAGGTTAAACCAGCACCCTGTATAATAAAAACCTACACACAATGTCTATGATGTCATATAGAGTAAGTCCATGAGGGTCAGCCATATGCATTTTGCATCTTACTGAGCTTAAAATAGTTATCCCAAAATATTTTTTTAAAAAATTAGATTTTATTGAACCAGGTTTTAGTTTAATCCAAATTATTTCAGAAGAAAAGTATCAGATAAAATGCTGTACCACTGTTCAGTTCCTGGATGCTGTGGAATAATGGAAATGGTACATGTGTATCTGTTTCAAATTACCTAAAGACGTAGAATGTAAAAACCAATGGATAAAAACCACCAGCAGAGAATAATTTTGCATGACCGAAAATTCAAGAGTATGATTATATTTAACTATATCATAATGTTTATTTACTGTAATAGAGTATAATTTATATAAAACTTCATCCAGTGACATTTTCTTCCTAAATCTATATGTATATTATAGAGCAGGCTTGTCCAATCTGTGGCCCAGGGTAAATATGCAGCCCAGGACGGCTATGAATGTGACCCAATACAAAATCGTAAACTTACCTAAAACATTATGAGATTTTTTTGTGATTATAATTGCAACAGAAGAAACAAAAAACTGTTAAAATTAACTAATAAAATAAAGAGCAAGAGGAGTATGTTACAATGTCATATAAAATTAATTGTGTAAAAGAATTGAATGCATATTCTGTATGAGGCATAGTGCCGCTGTGCACCATACGCTCTCGCTATTTATATGCATGCGTGACTTCAGTTTTACAATGGAGTGTAGCTTCCAGAGTGTTATCTTACAGGCACAAACAGTCGAATTGACACTATCAGATACTACGGGCTTGTGGTCGTTTGGCGGGTAAATGCAGCGATTATCGATAATATTTCAATATACATTTGTAAACAATATCCATTTATTGTTATTTAGAAAAAAATGTAAGTATTATTATTTGATTATTATTGAATGTTGCTTCCTATTTTCTATATCAGTGATTGCAAACTTGTGACCTATTCGACAATTTTAAAAGACCCTCCGAATGGGGTGGCAAATAATTAGGATTATTATGCAAGGATTTATTTTTTTTGTTATCTGTGGTGGTAGAAATCACAAAAATTATGCATGGACCTTTTTTTTTTTTGGCTCATCAGCTATGTGGCCTAAGACAATTCTTCTTCTTCCATTGTAGTTCAAAAAATCCAAAAGGATGGACACCCCTGGTATAGAGGGTACTGGTTAAACACAGATCTGGAAGAGTATTTGCAGTTTAAAACTTAGCTACAGTATTTTCCAAATTCCTCTTCAAAGATAGTCACATCTGTTAATTTAAAATGTTAGGTATATGAAGGACAGAATCCCCTATAAATCTGACTAGGGCACTAGGCCAAGCCTAAAATGATCAATATCTGTGGATCAGTCAGGTGAATTCTACTCATCGCTCTCCATTTTTTTTATCCACTATTATTTTTTTTAAATTTTCATTTATTTTCAAATAATAATTTAGATAGCAAGTTTATATATTTTACACCCCTTCTCCCCAAAAAAAAATTGGAGCATAGATTAGTCAGTAACCGTTTACTAAACTTAAGACAAATTCCCCTTTCCCCACAAAACAAAAAAACAGAAAATCAGGGAATAGGTAAGCAGTAACAGGTGACTCTTATGAATGCAAAATGTTATCATTCTATTCCCCCATCCACCCCCCCCCCCCCCCCCAAAAAAAAACCCAGAAAATCAGGGAATAGGTGGGGCAATAACAGGCACTGTAACTGATCAGAACACAAAATTTTTATTATTCTACCCCACCTCCTATAAAAACAACAACATAAAAATCAGAGAATTCCTATTCTCTGATTTTTCTGTTGTAACAGGTAACTCGGTCTGAACACAAAATTTTTATCATTCGCCCCATATCTTTCCATCTCCCCAATAAAAAATCAGAAAAATCAGGGAATAGGTGAGGCAGTAACATAACAGTTGGTCATCTGAACGCATAAATTTTATCACATTTTAAAACCTCCTTCCCTCCCCCATTCACCCTCCCTCCCCCCCAAAAAAAATAGAAACATCACGGTGTTGTTGAACAGTATCAGATAACTCATCTACAACAGTATGAATTATAAATACAGACTGGGTTGTATCATTTCATTTTTAATTCTGAGCAAATGTCAGGACTTGCCAAATTTCTTGTGTAGATTTCCAAAATAGTTGAGGTACAGCATGCCTATTCTTGCACAACATTATATATTTAATTTCGCACAGATTATTTTTTTTTTTTTACTATATGAATGCAACATGTCTAGACCTTCACTAAACATAATTTTTCAGTTGAAAACAAATACTAACAACGGCATTATTTCCTTTCAAATGCTATCATAAACTAGGATCAAATGAGTCATCATGATTGTAAAAGAACCCATTTTCTGAAAGAAAACAATGGATGTTTCTTCAGGTTCTTCCATTATCATCCCCAATGATTTTCATAAGTGTCTGCTGAGCAACCTTATCTGCATGGATTACTACAGAAAAGGCTGTTGATTGGTTAAAAACATGAAACATGTATAAATATAAGTTTATTATGAAAATAATACATGCAATTAATGAGCATGGCAGGTACTCAATAGACCCTAATAAGATAAGGCTACCAAAATATTTATCATGTCCCATGAAGTCAAACATGACTGGTTGTTTGATAGTAATCCATGCAGATAAGTTTTCTCTCCAAACATAGAATTTTCATTTGCTTAAAAATCTTAATCTTGCCTTATACATTGTGGTGTATAGTGATAATAACTAAATACACACAGAATGGAATTTTTTTTGAGCGAATAATTTATTTAACATTACTACTTTTATGTTATCCAACATTCCATCTCGGCAGCTACTAAACTTACAGCATCTATATATAACAATTGCTTTCTAATCTCTCACTTGCTACTGCTATAGAATAATATATTGATATGTATCAATATATACTGTATAAACTGCAGTACTTCAAATATATCGATATGTATCGATAGATATACACTGCAACATAATAGATATAATGGGTACCAGGTACTCGTCAGGTTCACAGAACATTACAAGAACAGAGTATTGTGCTTATTTTATATTATCATACTGATGATACACTTTTAACAAGAGCCTTTTACCCTCTCTCGCCCCCTATTTTTCCCATTGTCTCTTTTTATTTAAGTTTTAGATTATATTGTTTTGAAAGTTATATCTGAATGAAAATTTAATAATACATAACTAGTAGAAACCCGTCGAAATCGACGGTCATGTTTGGAACTATGCTAAACACTCACCCCCCCCCCCTCCACCATCTCCCCCAAAAATTGTCCAAGTCTATTTTCAACACTTACACTATGTATCTTTCAAATTTCAACTTTTCAATTTTAGCCCCCCCCCCCTAGAACCCCCATGTGACCATCTTGGACCTTGACCTTTTAGACACATATTCTAGACCTCTAGGGTAACACAAATTTCAAATTTCATCTTCATAGGAGAATATGAAAAATTGTGAACCAGAAGTCAGCCATCTTGGATTTGGTAATGCATTATGGGTAAGCATATATCCCATAATACATCATAATATGACATCATTTCAGGTAAAATGGCCTTAAACCTATAAGAAACATGACCCGGAAGTCGACCATCTTGGATTTTGTTCTAAAACCAGAAGTGACATTTTCTGACCATTAAAACCAACCAAATACAAAAAACCGCAAGTCAATTGGACAAACCATTGGGGAGAAAATTCAATTTAAAGAGTTCAGAATGACGGAATGACAGACACACAGACAAAATTTCTTTTTTTAATATAATAATATACTACTATATGTCCCAGCTTTGTTTAGAAAATGATTACAGAAAAGTCTGCCCAGTATTGTAAGATAGCAGTAGGGTGGAAACCTGCATTGGTGAGTAGGCCACTTTCTGTTCAATATGGTCAACTTCCTGTTGCTGTTTCATTAAGATATAAGAGGTTTTCATGTCTTTATAGGTCTATGGCATCACTTCCTGTGAAAGGTCACTTCATGTTCCAGAAAATTCAAGATGGCTGACATTTATTCTGGTAATTATTAGAACAATCCAGGTCAATGGTCACTTCTGGTTTTGTATAAAATCCAAGATGACTAACTTATTGTTTCTATTTCTTAAAGGTATGCAAAGTGTTTAGGCTTACACTTCTGTTATTTTAATAAAAGAGGCAACAACAGATTAAACTTTTAACTTAAGTTTAATAAAACAAAAAACATTCCAGACATTAGCCATTATGCAAGTGTTCTAAGAATGTGCACACAATACTATTATTTAATAAAGTAATGTACTGTATAGATTGTGTTTAATTTCAAAACATTACAATATCCTCTCCTTTAAGAGGCTTGAAAGTGCAATGGAGAGTGACAAATTCTTCTGGGGTAGCTTGGGATATTAGGAGTTTCAGAAGCTTGTGGTGTTTCGGCAAGAGGTGCAGGCACTTGAATATCTTGGGATAGTTCTTTATTTTGACTACCTTCCTGTGGCAGGAGCCTGGGTGGAAGAAGATTATCAATAGTCTGGAAACTCAAAAGTTTTCCAGCCAAATTAGATATGTTAAGGGCTCAAACTTTTTTACACAGTTCTCTTTCCCACTAGAATGCAAGTATTGCCTTTGGAAAAGGTCTTTGAAAGTACAGCTTATCCTATCTCCAAGCTTCTAGTACATGACTTAGGTTNTGGTGCTATGTCTGTCTGCAGTGTTCAGTGGCTTCAACAGTTGAAGTAATTTCATAGTTGCCTGCCCAAGAACAGTTCTGATGGAGGTTTCCTAGTAGTTGTGTTAGGCATGGTTTTAAATGTGAATAATAGATCATTGATCTTCAAGGTTAGATTTGTGTGGTTATCCAGTTTGCATATAAAATCCTTATAGACCTCA
>PXIH01S0001564.1:44212-54758 GCA_003024985.2 Euperipatoides rowelli
CTAATTAATGATCAATAGGGTGGAATATATATAATCAAAGATTTGTTTCGCCTATGAATTAGATTCATTTTTTTTTTAATGAGAATCTATGATCAAAAAAAAAATCACCATATTTATCAAATTATTTTTGGAATACTAATAAAATTTGCAGCTAATTTGGAAGAAGTTCACATACATTCAGGGGCATTGAGAGGGGGGATGCAGGAGGGGGTGGAAAAAGTATCCGGGTCCCATTGTGACTCAAGAGGCCTACAACTTTTTTTTTTTTACACAAAGGGGCAAGGGTGTATTCAGGGCTTCTAGACATTTTCAAAAATTTTAAACTCGACAGCCAAAAAAAAAAAAAGCTTATCAAATCTGAAATGAGCCCATAAAATATTTTGTCCTGGGCCCAATACATACATTTTAACCTTTTTAGTATGGAATAAAATCAGGAAAAAAAAATCAATAATTCCCCATGATAAAATGTCTGAAAGATTTACACTCCATAATTGACTCGCATTCACTGAAGAGTGTTAAGTTGTCACACTCTTATCTTTGAGAACTTCTAAATGAAATGACCAACCTGGGTAGTTTGATACTTCCTGTGGCTTCTATATTGGTCAGTCTCCTCATTTTATCTGTGTTGCTAAAGAAATTCGCCAAAGGTGACAAAAATATCATAAAAAGATGAGCGCAGAGATTGTTAAAATCTCGTGCAAAGATGTCCCAGTATACAAGTAATATGCACTCATCAATGTTATAGGATTGATAGTGAGGGCAGATTCTAAAATGCTTTGTAATTTATTTTTCTTTCTCCTTCAGCATTTTTTTATTAATATACAGAGAGAGAAAATATCAACATAGATTTGATGATGGACTTTGATGTCATGTTAATTACTTCAAGGTTGAACAATCAACTCTTACGTTGAAGTTCCATCAGTTCAATTTGTTATTGTTCTTTTGTAAAAGGTCAGAGCCAATCTATTAATGTGTCTGTGTTTAAACGAGTATACTACCTGTAATTCTTGAATGGTACCATAGTATTGGCAATACCTGATAATGTTGAGGACATTTTTTAATGATCTGAAGAACTTTGCCACATTATATTTGACGGAGTTCAGTTCCAAAATAAATTACAAGAAAGTAGCCCTGAAGACCTCCAAATTATTCAAATGGATTGTGGATCATGACTCCCCTTTCACCAATAAAATTTTGGTTAAATTATAACTTGGATTTGAAATCTTTTGTATACAGTTTTCAGCATAGGATTGGGGTAGAATAGCATAACATTGGGGTGGTGAAGCATAATGTTTGAGTGGAGTAGTATAATAAGTAATCTCGCAATTAAATGCTATTTTTCAGGTGAAATGACAGAAGAAAGAAAAAAAAAAAAAAATTCAGCAAGCTCTTTCCGTTAAAAAGATATTTATTGATAAAACCATAAAGCCAATAAAAAATGTAGAGATAGCAATATATCTTTCACAATACACAATAATTTTTCTTCGGGACATTGCTATTATAAAAAATGAAAAACACTAATGAGAAATGGTAAACAAGTTTTAAAAACCTTATTAATATAGTCTAAACAAAAATTCCACACATATTGATTACATCCTTTTCCAAATACATTTCTTTTGTAAACACACTGTTATAAATTTAAAGATACTAATTGTAGCAGAAGCCGTAAAAAAACTCGATGGCCTAAGTATTTTACCGAATTTTTAACATCTGCACATATATTTTCATCATTATGGTAGGTTTTCCGGATATTGGATCAAAATTCTCAAAATCGATCAAAAAATGATTATTTCACCTCTAGATTATCCTAGGGTTGGGGAAAAGTGGGTTTAATACCTAGTTGGAGTTAGGGTTCAGGGTTAGGGTAAGGTTAGGACTGTAAACAAAAAAAAATAAGGTTGCTTTCCATCTTGATCATGTGACTAAAGATGACTTAGGCATTTCAATTTTTAATGCCTCGTATTGCAGCCCCGTGAGTTTCTTATTTAATACTAGTTTGTGGCATTAAATAACAATTGCTTATTCAACGTCACAAACTAGTATTAAATAAGAAACTCACGGGGCTACAATTAGTATCTTTAAATTTATAACAGTGTATTTAGTAGAAATTTATGTAATCAATATGTCTGGAATTTTTTTAGACTATATTAAGGTTTTTAAAACTTGTTTACCATTTTCTCATTATTGTTTTTCATTTTTTATAATAACAATGTTCTGAATGTCCTGAAGAACAATTATTGTGTATTGTGAAAGATATCAAGGTATCTCGCCATTTTTTATTGGTTTTATAAGCTTTATCAATAAATATCTTTTTAACGGAAAGAGGAAAGAGCGTGCTGTATTTTGTTTGTTTTTCTTGCCTCTATCAGTAGTATAATCGTATAGCCTAAGTAACATTGGGCTGAAGAAAAATAACATTGGGGGTGGAATAATGTATTATTGAGTTAGAGTAGCAAAGCATTGAGATGGAGTAACATAACATTTGGTTGGAGAATAATAACATTGGGGTGGAGTATCATAACAATGGGGTAGGGTATGTTACATTGGGGGGGGGGAGATATCATAACATTAGGATGGAGAAGCAAAACATTGGGATGGAGTATCAAAACATTGGGATGAATTAGCATAACATTGGGTTGGACTACCATAATATTTGGTTGGAATAGCATAGCAATGGGGTGGTGTACCATAACATTGAGATGGTAAACACACTGTTATAAATTTAAAGATACTAGTATCATCGTATAGCCTAAGTAACATTGGGCTGAAGAAAAATAACATTGGGGGTGGAATAATGTAATATTGAGTTAGAGTAGCAAAGCATTGAGATGGAGCAGTGAGGTGGTTTACGATGACTTTGGGTGGAGTAGCATTGGAGTGGAATAGTGTAACATTTGGGTATGGAGTAGACTAACACTGGGTGGAAGTAGCATAGTGTAACAATTGGGTATGGAGTAGCCTAACACTGGGTGGAGTAGCATTACATTGAGATGAAGCACCACAGATTGTTTGTCTTATTCCAGTCTTAACATGATATTGTATGTTGCTTTTTCATTGGTATTATCTACTACACCTACTAATTAATTGTTTTCTTTTTGATTATATGTAAATTAGCAAGCCAATACCAAATTTTATCTAAAACTCCATATGTTTATTTTCTTTCCTTTAATGTTAGATGGTTCATTTATTCTAGTGTCAACACCATTTCCAAATTTGAAAAATGTTATTTCATTTTAGATGTTTGAGTAGATTTTTAAAAAAAATTGTGATATTATCCCGTGTTTTGACAAAAAGCTATTAATTTTCAAAGCTATGAAATTAAAATCTAGATAATACGTATCAATATTGATTTCATTTAGATTATTTTTCTAGTAGAGATATTGATTGAAATAATAGATTCCCTATTTTTCAATTCAAAACTTTATCGATCATTTCTTCTGGTAAAAGATGAGCTTGAGGTAAAGTTATTAAAAAGCCAGAACTCTTCCTAAAGAATACAGCTACTCCAGTTATAATATTTTAAAAAAAAAATTAATGTTTTATGTTATCATTTTTAATAAGATATCATTATTATATGAAGTTTATTTTAACTCCCTTAGCTATCATCACTTTTTTTTTTTGATTATATATTACAATTGGCTTATTTAATAGTGATTCTCTAAAAGATTTCATTAGCAATATTTTTTTTTTTTTGCATTTCAATTTTTAGAGAATTAGAATAGGTAGTTATATTATTTGAAAATCTTTATTTTATTGACTTTTGCTTTTGAAATAATGTAATACATCTTATTCAAGCTAGACTGGGATTGATTAAAATAGAAAAAAAAAGCTAAAGCTTAGGGCTAGAAATTAGATGAAAATCTCCCAGTTCACTGGGTTCTAGAAGATTTTAGAAAGAAAATAAATATTTTTATTAACATGTATTATAAAGTTATCTCTCTCTATCTATCTATCTATCTAAGTAGAAGGAAAATAGGCATTCTAAAACACTTCCGGTTTGGTTACTTCCAGTCCCGGGTCAAAGGTCACTTCCTGATTTAGAAAAAAATCCAAGATGGCCAACTTCAGGTTCCTATTTATTATAGGTTTAAGGCCTTTTTTACCGGAAAGGATGTCATATTATGATGTATTATGGGATATATGTCCACCCATAATGTATTTCAAAATCCAAGATGGCCAACTTCTGGTTTATGTTTCTTAAAGGTATAAGGGCATTTTACCACTGGAAGTGACAAAATTCAAGATGGATGACTTCCTGTTTCCGGTCTAGATGCTAAAATACCTGCCCATAATGCATTGCAAAATCCAAGATGGCCAACTTCCTGTTTCTTAAAAGTATAAGGGCATTTTGCCACTGGATGTGACTAAATTCAAGATGACTGACTTCCTGTTTCCAGGCTAGGTGCTAAATCACCTTCCCATAATACATTGTAAAATCCAAGATGGCCAACTTCTGGTTCCTGTTTTATTGTCTTAGGTGCTAAAACACCTACCATAATCCATTGCAAAATCTAAGATGGCAGATATCTAAAACACCTACCCATAATGCATTGCAAAATCCAAGATGGCTGGCCATAAGTGACATCATAGGATGTGCCAGATGATTATTCAATACAGATAACTTACAACAGCTGCCATTAAAGGCTTCATGATAGACGCTATATAAAGCATTATGGGTAAAATTACCTGTCAAAACAATTGATAGTTCAAAACATTACCAGGCAATTCTAATAGATTTTTAAATATAGTCGACTAGCATTAGACAAAACATAAATATTTTGAATCAATATATAAAATAAAAGTATGATTTTAAATTATTATATATTAAATATATTTAAACAAATTGTATTAAAATTCATAAAACCCAAACACTGATATTATTTTGGATAAATCCATTGGTGGTATGAATTATAATTTCTTAATTATGTCGGATATCATCACACTAATTACTCATCACAGATTAAATATAGAACTGCACTAAAATAATAAATTAAATAAATGGATATATTTAAATTTAAATTGATTTAAATAGTCTCATAACTACTATCTTTTAGTACTATAATACACACTTAGTATAAACACTCCTCAAATTATTATTTCAAAAGAAATGATATGAGAACAATCATGATCACGCTCGAAACACAACACCCCCCTCCAGTGTGATATGTGTTGATGTCCTTCCCTAGGTTTAATTTTTCTTTCTTGACTCCCACTCAACTACATTCCGATACTCCGATAAATAAATATTTAAACTAAAGTTTTAATATAATAATTTTATTTCTCGAAAAATGAGAATAAAAGATAATCCCTTTTAAATTGTTTTTACACTTTACCATTGGTTATATTGCCTTTGTTAATTGTTCTTTTAGTTGAAATTGAACTGAAAATTGTTTTTTTTTAATCAGTGTCTATAAATTAAATTGTACTTTTTGTTTGTTGTGTTTTACTTTGTCACTTAAATTAATTATATTATTTCATAAGTAGTTTCTCACCTATTACAGATCAGATTGTAATGATTCTTTTATGTCACTATAATTCATTTGGTTATTTAAAGCACTACTAAATCAAAATCTTAATGTTGCCTTTTTCATTTTCTTATCTTTGAGATTTGCATATTGGCTAACAGTCTGCTCTCTTACCTCCTGCACCTCCTTATTTGTTTCTCACTCTCCAAATGTAACAAAGCTATTTTAAAGCGTGGTGCGAGCAGATTGGACCGCATACGGTTGTCACTGTGTTTTTCTCTCTCTCAGACACATATTGAAATGAATGATTATTTGTTGAATTAATATTACTGAACCTATATTTTTAATTATTTTTATTTTTTTTAAGTTTGTTATGCATTGGTCTAGTTAGATAGTTTAATATTTATATTTTCTTTTGATTAAGTGGTCATTCTATATGGTTAGTTAGATGCCATGTTAATTCTACGTTATAAATGCACATTTATTTTTAAATGTGCACTTAATGTGGATGCATAAACTTACCTCTGATGTTAATGATCTTATCATTGATAAAAACTTTTAGACAATAAATATCTGACTTTGAGGTATACACCTGAGTGATTTTCCTATTGAGAACTCTAACACACGCTGTGATGGACGACTATATCAATGTATTGTTCTTTTGCTAATCATGCCAGCATCTCCGCTTTCCGCCTTTACGTATAATGAAGCACTATGGAAATTTTATCAAATCCACAGGTTGCGATCTGTGAGGAACATTACCAATATTTGAACAAACTGAGGAGAACAGGCTAACTATTTGGGCTAAATTAAGACTAGCCTATGACATTCTTTATTTTCAAACTACAATGTAAAACTCGCTAAAATCTGCTAATGAAAAATTAAATAAAGAGGATACCTCCATCTTTGCCCCTATAAAAGTTGAAACATCAATCTATCAAGACGATCATGATGATAATTATTATGAGGAGGGAAGAATATGATCACTAAGAAATCTTGAACCAACAGCATTGGGAAATCAGAAGAGAAGTTATGCAGTAGCACTAAAGAACAATGGTACAGTAAACTAAAGCTGACGGAAGTTTCCACCAGTGATAGCAAGCAGACAACCAGCTATTCACCAAAGACCGATGAATGGTGTACGGACAAATATTATACCAAGATGCTGATGAAAAAAATCATATTAAAGTTTCTTTAGTCATATGTTTCAGATACTGATATCTTGCTGATGTTTTCAAAGAATAAATTCAACCACAGAGTTTACCAACAGAAGTTTAGACCAAAATTGTGTTTGTAAGTTGCCGGTGATATTTGTTCAAAATTGCTTCACCAGATCCGAAGAAGTGCTTCCAATCGACAGTGAGCTCACAAAGGACAATAACTTTGCGCTGCGATTAAAATAGTAAGTCACGGCATAAATTACAAATTAATTAAGTTAGTTAATATAGTTTGACCACGCATTTAATTTACACCATGTGTAATTTGTTTTTTTTATTGGTAAAACTCATATAAAAAAAGGGGTCATCTAAAGATTTAAATGTTTTTTATTGTATATATAAAATTATTAGCTACGGTCTAATGGCCATAATAAATCTTAATATGTTTCCCTAAATCCTCTTTATGGCCAGATCAATTATTTAATGTTTAGTGTAGACTAGTTCGTGTTAGGGGTGTCCATACAAAATAGTTTAGTTAAAATATAGTTATTTTTATTGTTGTTTGAATATGTTTTTTTAGGCACGCATGATAGGCTACATTACGATATTTGTAAATCCAAATATCAAGCGATATAATATTTAATTATATTATAACTGGAGTCTTGAGTCATTTCTCCGAATGGTTGTGTTTCCAAAGAGTGTAGGATGTTCTTTTCTTTTTAGATGCTGTCAAGCCAAGAAGTTTTTATACATAAACACAGTTGCTAGTCAGATTTAAGTCCATTTGTCTAGATGCATTAATTTGATAGGGAAATCTCCCAAATGTTGTGCAATCCCAGTATTGCTTATCACAGGCCAAGTAGTTTTAATTTTTAACACAAATAAAAAAATGAGGCCAATAAGTTAGGTATAGTAAGCTTCCAGGCTACGCCCAACCCAGCGGGGTGCACTCCTACGATGAGTCCCGTCAAAAGGTTCTGGTGTACCTGGATGACTTAGCATTACACACATGCACACAAGTTTCTCACTATTAATGGCATACATAGGCTATAGGGACAAATATATAAAGTAATATTTTATAGCGATTTTCGGCTCTGTTGTTTATTTCAAAATTTATCTTGTTGAATATTCTTTTAAATATTTATTAGTTTAGTTTGACCATAATCATGATTTTATCAGACAGTTTTGACAGGGCTTTCTGATAGATTATGGCCAAACTGTTGAAACACACTATTCTAGCTGGGAGTCGGTGAAATGAGAAATGGCAAGTTATAATCTCTCTTCACTATTTTTGATATCATGTTTTCTTGCAGTTTATTCCATCCTTACTGTGTTATTAGTGAGGGGGGTTACGACACACATGTACCTCACCAAATCTTCAAACCTAGCCCTTGCCAAAGGCTTGGTCAATATATCTGCCCTTATTGATTCCGTTGCACAATATTGTAGAATTATAAGTACTTTCTTTATAGTCTTTAATAAACATACTTTACTTCAGTATGTTTGGTTCTCATTGAGAAATTTGTGTTCTCAGCCATAGCCATTCCGTTCTGACTGTCAGTATTTAGTATTGTTGGTGAATCGCCCAACATTCCCAGATCTTTAAGAAGTCTTTGGATCCAAAGATTTCCTGGGCACATTGGGCAGCCGCAACATACTCTGCCTCAGCTGTTGACAGAGATAGGCTGTTTTGCCCTTTAGTCCCACAGCATATCAAATTTTGTCTCAAGAAGTGCATCTGTCCTGAAGTTGACTTTCTAGTTGTAACATCACCTCCTCAGTGTCACAGTATGATTCATAATTCAGGGAGGAGTCTCTCTCTAGTACTAATACATATGTTTTGGTTGTTTTCAAATATCTCTGCACTCATTTCAATCCCTCCCAATCGTATCCTGTGGGTTGAGCTACGTTTCCTCCCCAATATGTTTGTAGCCAATTGAATACCAGGTTATGTAGTTATGCTAAGATATAGTAATGATTCCAATATTTTTTGACAAACTATGTTGTCGGGCAGTCTGGCACTAACGGTTTCTCCTTGCGATTTGATAAAGTCTGGTAACATCGGAGTACTTGCTGTTTTACAATTTTCCATGTTATGCTCCTCCAACATCTTTTCTATTTTTGGAATCTGATGAAGATAATAATTATGTTGGCTTGTTATTAGGGTAACCGACCACATGCAATCCCAAGTAACATGACACTCAACCCAAGTTTTTTATTTGGTACTCACCTGACAGCTCATGTTTTACCCCATTTATCTCATTTATGGAATCACCAATTAACAGAATATCGTCAACATGTGTTAAAATAAATAGTCTGGTTCCAGGCTCTTTCTTTATGTCAAACAACTATCATTTGTATTGGGCTGCAATTCTAATTTTTCTAAAGATTGATTAATTTCATATTCCAGTTGTGGACTGCTTGCTTGAGACCATAGATTGATTTATTGATTTGATATATCCTCTTTCCAGCTCGTCTGGGTTTTTCCGGTTCCTCTAGATATAGCTCATCTATTTCTCCATAGAGAAGGCGGACTTATGTCAGGGTGCAGGGTTTCCATTCCATTAGACACAGCTAATGACAACATGGTTTGGATGGTTAGGTTACATGTTTCACCTCAGGAGCATACATTTCAGAATAATCTACTCCTTGTCTTTGAGAGAATCCCTTCATGACAAGATGAGCCCTAATTTTCTCACAGTCCTTTTTTTTCATTGCGTTTAACTAAGTCCCTTGGAATTGTATTATTTTTGATCCATCAGTGGGTTTACACTCTGTTAGTATATTATTGTTGAATATAATTTTCATCTTTGTTGTCATGGCCTTAATCCAGAGTTCTTTTTCGCTGGGTGAATATTTGGATATGTCTTTCCAGCTCTCTGGCTCATGATTAAGTTTCAGATCTTCTTTCCTTTCTTCTAAATCAGATGCAACCAGTAAACCGGCCTCAACTAGTGAATTTTTAGTCTTGAATATGTAGTCCTCATCCACCAATTTAGTAGAAATAACCAACCTATCTCCCTTGGTCACATGGCACTCCATTTGACTGTACTTCAAAGTAAATCCATTTTTTATAATTTTCTTTTCGGAAAATGAATTACAGTCTGTTAGGGGGTTGACATACACCTCATTAATAGGTATTAATTTGATTTTATTTTCAGTTATCCACACCAATTTTCCTGACACCTTTTCCCCATCGTAACCAGGTTGTTTTGAAAATATTTCCAATTTTCTTACAGGTATGATATTCACTGACTGCATTAATCTTCCAACAAGCTTCTGAATCCATGACTTTTTCTGAGAAATTATTGATTGGATTATTTTTTGTTTTCTATTTTAATTCCGTGATAAAAGTTCAAACACTTGCTGTTACACTTAGCATTATTTCCTTAGTAGTTGAAATCGGCTGGGCCCATAACCTAATGAAGTTATGGCCTCTTAATAATTAATAATGAATAAATAAATATACTCAAAATGTTTGTAACGAAACAATCTCATACACTGTATAACTTTTATAGTAATATTTAATCCAAATAAGGATTGGTCAGATGATTACTCAATACAAGTAACTTACAACAGCCACCATTAAAGGCTTCCCGACAGACGCTATATAAAGCATTATGGGTAAAATTGCCTGTCAAAACAATTGATAGTTTAAAATATTACCAGGCAATTATAATAGATTTTTAAATTTAGTTGACTAGCATTAGACAAAACATAAATATTTTGAATCAATATATAAAATAAAAGTATGATTTTAAATTATTAGTTACAGGATATATTAATGGTCAAATGTAACGGATTTTTTTTAATTTTTTTTAATTATTGATTTTCAAAGACTTTTACTAAAAAAAAATTTCCACCAGAAAAAAAAGAAAAATTAAAAACAAAAAAGTTATTTACAATTCAATTTTTAAAATAATT
>PXIH01S0001566.1:12758-24016 GCA_003024985.2 Euperipatoides rowelli
TATAATCTGAAGCAGCTTAATAATTTATTTGATTATTACTTGATGATAAACAGCAGTATGTGTTAATAATTTGATAATTATTTGATTGATATACATTTCAATAATTGTTCAGCAGATGGCAATATTTGTTGTTGATAGTGTTGCTTTGAAGAAAAAAATCATGTAAAACCCTGATAAGAATATACGACCCGAGTAAAATTAATACTATTACTGATATGCCTGCTGACATTAAAATGATGTTTTGATAGATCTGTATTTATTCCTGCTACAGGTATCTTCTTGCAAGCAAACTGGTAATGTTTTATAAATTATTAATTATTAATATTTGTTTTAATAAAACTGATTTAAGTAATTTGTATATTTAAGTTTTATTGTCATCTTCTTATGATACCATAATATATTATTTATTGTCTAATTTTTCATTTAGTATTAAACTATGGTAGTTGAATTTAGGAAAAATATTAATAATGTAATACCATCTATAGGTAATGAGATTTAACATGATTAATGAAAAGTAGTCTGTGACGTCATACATATGTGTTTGATTCTACTGATGTTGTTAGCATCTGCATAGCAAACTCCATAGCACGATTGTACTCAAAATCAGCAGTTAAATTGTTTATGAACTTTAAATTCTGCGGGAACTTTGTCTATTGCTAATTTATTAAGTACCGGTAATACAGTATATTTTTATTTTAAAAATTAATTTTATTTAATTAATCCCATCTATGTCAATGCTACCCACATCCTTCGGGGCTAGGGTATGTAATGTTAATTCGTTTATCATAATGAATGTTTTGTGTTCAATAAATAAACCTGGAATATTAACTAGTTAATGATTAAGATGACGGAAGTTGTATAAAAATTATGGATAATAATTAAAAAACTTGTATTGCACCTCTTTATTATCATAGGGTTTTTTTGCATAGTTGTTTATCATGTACCCTAGTAGGAATTAGGGTTCCTACTTAGGATGAAGGTTAGAACTGTAAATAAATAAAATATGGCTACTATCGATTTTAGTCGTGATGTTCAGACATATGCAATAGGTTGGTTTTGCATGCAAAGGTGTACCATTGTTTGCTGGCTAGACTCTAGTTACTATTCGCTAAACTTAAACCATTATAAAAGATTTAGTGTTTTAGAGATGGCTAATGTGTGCAGTTAGGTTATATATTATAAGAAAACTTCTTCACAGGGTTTGGAAACTTTGATACAAATATTTAAAATAGTGTAGGCTATTTAAATTGTTATAAATCTAATTACTTATTAGAGTTAATGTGGGGTGAAATAACTTTTTTATTTTAAACTTGTGTAGTTTTCAAGAAAAGTAATTAATAAATTTTAACACAAGGGACTGTAAAAAAAATGACGGATGAAATAAAAGACAACTGTTGGGGAAATAGAGGCTAAAGGTGCGAAGAAGTTTGTGGTAATTATAAATGAATAAGGGAAAGGGGGTGCAAGCAAGATTAATTAAAAAAGGATATAAAACAGGCTAAGGCAGAGGAGGAGATATGGTGGTTTGTGATTTATGTGAGGACGAGGAGTGGTTTCACTTAAAATGTTTGGAGCTAGATAAAACTAGCGTAAATGATTTATGGGTTTTTTTTTAAAGATGTTTAGGGGAATTGAAAGAGGTAAGATTCTAAAAATGATATGAAGGGATGGGGAGAAAGAATAAAAATGATTGAAGAAAAATAATGACATTTTAAGGAAGAGTTTAAAAAAATTGTGGAATAATGGATGAAATTAATAATAGACTGATAGAAATTAAAGGTGTCAAAAATAAGGGAATACATATGGAAGACAGTCTAGAAGAAATTAGAAAACACTTAAAGAGAATCTAGAAGGCTTAAGACAAGAATGAGGAAATATGGATAAAAAATTTAATAACAGTTTATTAATGAAAAATAGAGAGGAAGAGGGAGAAGGGGATTTAAATGAAACAAGGTAAGGGCAAATGAAGGATGGGAAATATAAAGTTTTGACTGTGGTGGCAAATATGAGGAGCTTGAAACTTTTAATGAAACTGGAAAGATAGAGATAAACAGCAAGGATATAAATAAATTACTAAATATGAAGGAGTTAATATTAGTATATCAGGAGGAAATTAGGTTAGAGAAAGGGAAAAGTGAAGAAATATTGAAAGGAGAATCTAATATAAGGGAACAGGTGATATATATGGCACAGAGTAGATGGGGAAGATGTAAAATAGAATTGGGAGGGGGCAAAGATAGATGATATAAATAAAGTGGTATGTAATAGTATTAGAGAAGATTTAATAATACTAATTGGAACAAATGAAGTAGAGAGAATAAGGGAAAAGGGTATTGTTGAAAGAATCGATTGATATCACAAAAAGCAGGAAAATTGAAATGGTAGGTATACTACTATTTCAATAGGATTGATAAAAAAAGGGATGTGAAATTGCAAAATTAGAGATAAATAGGGGGATGAGGGAGGCATGTAGAGAAATGAGAGTGAATTTTTTCCATTTTTTGGGAAGACTAAACAACAAAAAAACTATTTAGATTGGAGAGTTGGCATTTAAACAGAGAAGAAAAAAATTTAGGAGAGGAATTAAAAGAAATAAGTAGTAATAGGAAAGAAGAAGGATGGTCTATTCAAAGGGAAGTATAAGGAGATTAAATTAAATAAAAATAAAAAATACAAAAGAAATAAATCTAAGGTTATGAAAGGAATTAATATAGGATACATAAATATTCAAGGAGGGGGAAAAGGTGAGAAATGGTAGGAATTACTGAGAATGAGTGATAGGGAGGAACTGGATTTTCTAGGAGTGATAGAACACATCTGAGATTATGAGGTTTCATATTTAAACTAGGGAAAAGGATTGGTCTGAATAGGAGGGGGGTGAAAAAAGGAGAGGGATAGGATTGGGGTTAGTAAGGGACCATGACAAATTTAGATTTTTCACAAAACTGTCAAACTCAATGATTTTTAATATCATTTAACGTGACAAACTCTAAACTAATGGATAATCCATATATATTTGGCTTTGTTAAAAAAATATATTGAATGAACAAGATCCATTCAGAATTTAAAATTAGATTCAATTTTATTTTATTAAGCCAAACATGCAGTCTAAAAATACAAATTTAAGAATTCAATGTTTGGTTTCTTACCATGATGCACTCTGTGATGACTAGGAGTGTTCAAGATATATTCCAAAGGACCAAGGGATTTTATCAACTATAAAAATATAAAAAAAAAAAACTCAAAAATAAATTTAAATAAAACTCATTTAAAGCTACTCAACTGTTAGTTTTAAATCATCATAGACTAAAACTTCATAACTCTTAGAGTAACTTGAGATTTTATATTTTTCAATTCATTAGAAACAGTATACATGTTTTGCTGATGTCATATCATAAGAAACATTATCACATGTTCTGCTGATGTCATCAACAATACTTCATAATACTTGACTCAAAATTTTAGACAAAGTTTAAAAATAAATTGAAATGAGTCCCAATACAAAAGGTAATGTGATAAATGATTCAAAGGTTTATTTAATTAACAACAAATAGTTATACTTATATAATTAGAAAACTAATGAATCATGTTTTTAAGATTTAGACCCTAGCCCAGATGGATATGAGACTCATTTACAATTATTACTTAAAAAATATAAAGTGATTTCAATAATTCTTGGAAAAAGTCTAAAGGATAGCAGACAATGTCCCAATCCCTCAATTGGTGTCAGGAAAACGAAATGTTCCAGATGAAATCCTAGTTGATCAAATAGCAAAATCTCAAAGTGATAACTTATATCCAAACATGCATTAGGTGAAAGAAGCACAACATTAACAATCTCACAACATGCTTTAAATCAAACTTGAAAAAGGCTAAACCTTTCAGGGTGAAATCAAAACAGTAAGTTTACACAAAGATTTTTTTTTTTTTTTAACATTCAAACACAAAGAGATTGATCATAAATTCCAAAATACAAATCAGAATGGAAGCCAACTACAGCCTATCTCTTAAAGGTCAAATGTAACAGATTTTTTTTTTTAATTATTATTGATTTTCAAAGATAATTACAATAAATAAAAAATCCACTGGAAAATAATAATTTAAAATGCATAAAAAAAAGGTTATTTAAAGATAAAAATAAGACTATTGCTATCCTCAGTCTGAGATTACAAATTGAAGATTCCACATTTTTGGGGGGTCTAAGATTAATTTGATGATGAAACAGTCTCTACAGCTGTTTTCTTTGTAATGATTTAACATGCAAATAGAGGTTTTGTTCAACTTGTATTAAAGGTCATTTTTATTTGCTTAAAAAAACAAATTGGACCATAATAGCACAAAGGATGAATTTGATTGATTTTTTATAAGTATTTAAACATTTAGACCATATAATTTCCAGCTATAAGGTGACAAATATAGCAAATATTCTATAGTTAAGTATAGCAAGCTGTATTCATTTATAGCCTATGATGTCACAGAATATCTCCCCTGATGTGTACAGTGGACAATGTTGTTTTAAGGAAGAGGAGCTAAAGACAATTATTTTAAAAATTTAATTGTAAATAACTTTTTTTTTTCTGGTGGATATTTTTTTTTAAGTAAAAATCTTTGAAAATCAATAATAATAAAAAAAATTTAAAAATTAATTACATTTGACCTTTAAACCATGATTAACGGGTTAAATCAATGGCTGCAAAATATAAAACCAATATACGGTACTTTAAAAAATGACATTTTAAAGTGTCAATAGAAAGAAAAAAACAGCCAACATAATTGAAATTCATACCATTTCTAAAACTTTTAGAGACATACAGTAGCTAAAGCCAAGCGCACATTGGAGACAAAATCTCTGAGTAAGAAATCTCTGCAGATAATTTTGTCCCTGAAAGATATTTCATAAGAGAAATTTGACACACATCAACATATTTTTTCATTGAAATAAGATTTTAGTGAAAGCATTGTTTTGATGTATATAGTATTTACTACTAGCCAGTGGCGTCACAAGGGGGGTGCAGCCTGCACTTGGTGCCACCATAGGAGAGGGTGCCACCCCAAAAAAAATTTTTTTTTTTTTAGGTGGGGTGCAAATAAACTCCTCCGCTCCTGTAATGTTGTCATTAGTTTATTTCATTCATTTTTCCCTGTGATACTGAATAGGTCATACAATAGAACCAGTGTAATTTAAAGTTTAAAAAACATAACAGCCAAAAAAAGGTAATCAAATCAGACAATAAGGCAACAAAACATCTAGTCAAGCAATAAAAAAAGCTTATCAAAATATCTGCAACAAAATATAAATAAGGTGCCCCGGGCACCAAAACGTCCATGCGTTATCACACCGGGTGACAACAACCCTAGTGACACCTCTGCTACTAGCTATATCCTTGTCAAACCTATTTAAATTCAATGGATATCGATGAGGAGGAGGACGTGCTGCAGGTTCATGCTTGTTGATGAAAACGAAAAGACTATGAGATTTTGATGCGTACAATCACCTTCAAATCATGCCAATATCAAAAGAATTAATTTGTATGTTTGTGTATATTGAGAAATCTTCTCTCATCTCTAAAATTTATAATTAACTTAAATGTAGAACAATTATTTTTTATGAATATAACTTTCATAAACAATAGCCGTGGCTTGAGTTTTCATGCCGCCATGTTTGGTGAATCCTGATTCCTGTGTTCGTGTCATCTTATGTTCTCTGTGTCAGTGATTGGCTGCAATTTATTTCTTGAAAGATAAATTCTCAAAAAAAGTAGAGCTATAGTTTACCTTCTGTGATGTATCTGAGAATTATCTTTCAGATCAGTTTTGTGTAAAGAATGTATGATGCACACAAGAGAATTTATCGCTGGCATCAAATTATCCTAATTCCCAGAATTTATCGCCGCCAGTGTGTGCACACCTTAATGAAGAAATTTTGGTAGCTATAGTTTCTCAGCATCACTGTGCAGACAACAAATCAAAATTGAAATTCTATCATTTCTAGGATTTTAGAGATGACCCTGATACAGAAAGTGTAGTGACTCTAAAACTTCAAATTTAGTGGTTTTAAAACGTCTAGAGTTATCTTATACATTTATGGATAGAATGACAAAGAAAAAAACATATGCACATTTTTTTTTAAAAAAAAAAAAGAAGCACTAAAAGCAATTTACTTAGTGTATATTATATTGACAATTTGATGATTAATTTATAGGTTAAAAATATTGAAAGTAAAGTATAAATTTATTATATTGTAATTTTCTTTTTGTTTCCCAATTAAAGGAATTAGAGGAAAAAATTTCCCTCTAAAAATGAATTGAAAGATCAACTTTATATTTGCCATATTCCCATCTTTCCTGATCCTGATACATTAACAAAGAAAAATAAATCAATTAAATCTATTTTTTATTATTAATTGAGTATACAATTGTACAATTATTAATTTCTTGATGGATCATACACATTAATTTATTTAAATAAAAGGTATTGAAATTTTTACGGCTCGTTTCATTTTATGAACACAATCAATTTGTTATAGATGTGATACTATGCACTACTTCCCTGTCGCTATTATATCCGCTAGTATGAAAAATGGTGGATGGGTTAGTATTGTGAGGTTTATTCTATCTCTAATGGACTACTTAACCCCAAAAACCTATGTTTCAATGCCAAAATAAACTCTCTATGTTTTTAAAGGTTTCTGAAATATTTCGCAGAAAATGTTTGACCCGGAATAAAAATGTCTACCAAAGCTAATTTACTTGTCCAATGATTCTAGATCAAAAATCAAATGCTCTGAACCTAAAAAATTTTACAGGGTCATATTATGGAGCCTGGATGAAATGTATTTAATTGTGGTTTTTATATATACTGTACTGTATATATATATTTTTTTTTACCTTATAATTTGATACGGTTAATACAAATTATATTTGTCTTATAGCCAATAAAATGTTGAATTGAATGTTACAGTACATTGTTTCCCTAAAAAGTTAGCTTTTCAGGGAAACAAGGACATCTTGTTTCTACATATTTTTAAACCTTAAGACATACTGTATCAAAAATGTAAATTGGAAAAAAAAAACTACATAAAATCATTATCAAGTCAAAATCGCATATGTGGAGAAAAGTAAATTTTACAACAGACAAAAAAAACAATGTATTTTTATTTATTTTAAGTCCTTGATTTTGTTCTCTTCACTATCCTTTGTACATAATTGAAAGCCATAAATAATTATTTATTTATTTATTTATTAGAGAAAAACATCAAACGTCAAAAATAATGCATGAAGTTTTTCTTCTTTAAATTATGTATTTATTAAATTAAACAAATGAGGACATCAAGCCGATTATAATTTCTGCCTTTGTATAGGCGTTTTCAAGGCAAACAGTGCTGTTAAAGCTGAGATATTTTGAACGCCTTTCAAAATATCTCAGCTTTAACAGCACTGTTTGCCTTGAAAACGCCTATACAAAGGCAGAAATTATAATCGGCTTGATGTCCTCATTTGTTTAATTTAATAAATGCATAATTTAAAGAAGAAAAACTTCATGCATTATTTTTGACGTTTGATGTTCCTCTCAAATCATTTTCCAATGCATTAGATGTTTGATGTTCTCTCATTATTTATTTCTTTATAAATAATTATTTATGTCTTTCAATTAGTTTATTCTAAATTAAACAGGATTTAATTTTTTGCATTTGTTTTTTTTTTTTTAATGTAAACACATACAGATTTGGCTAACAAAAATAAATAGATTTTGAAAACTTAAATATCTTGCTTTGTGGCAATCATATCACCAATTTCGTTTTGTTAAACATGAAAGAAGGCAGAAAATGCTATGTGGTAACATATCCAGAATATGATTAAATCACAATAGCAGATTTTTTGACTTAACAACAACAATATGTTAAGGCTGTGAGAAACCCAAAGTGTCATTAAAAAAAATTAATATTTGGTAGGCCTATATAATTTCAAAACAAAAGATTGCTTTCTAAATTGATAAACAAAAGACTCTTATCTCTTGATAACACAGCTCTACTGCTTATTAAAAAAATGGATTCAAATTAAAGTTTCATTAACTCTATAAAAATACAAATCATTATTAAGTGACATTTCACTATTAATTTGTCGATAGGAAAGTATACAAATTTATTATTATTGTACAGACACATTCTAAATATTCTGGAGATATTATAATTTCTACGTTAATTAAAATTACATGAAAAAAATAAACTTACCTGAGTATGGATCCAAAATTGATATAATATATTAAATTGCATGTGAACCAAAAAAACGGCTGGTGGAACTCCTAGGGCTAATGGTAAATAGAAAGCCTAATAAAGAAAAAAAATAACTTTTACAAATTATAATAAACTTTAAAAAGATACATTTCTCATTATTAAAAAAATAATGTCACTATTTACAACAGAGCAGATTCAATTCAATTCATTTCTTTATTATGTATAAAGCTGTTGCATTGTTACATCATAAAAGAAACAAATCATATAGAATTACTACCGTATATAAAAACTACATAGAATAACTACTGTTCTAAGTGAATAAGCAATTTGCAATTTTGGTGTTATATGTACCGTAATCCATTTGTATTCAACTAGTATATTTTAATACTGCTTTTATTTCTACTCTTCATAAATTTATCTATTTAATTTGATCGAATGTATATTTATTTTTCCCAATCATTTCTATCACTTGATTCAAATTTTTTATGCATATGTTTTGTGACTATGCATTTTGGTTTTGTACTTTGAAATTTTTTTCACTGCCTGCTCCAAACAGATCTATAGTTTAAGCTTGTCTGCATCCCACAAACTAATTTTTTAATTTATGATGTAAAAAATGCACTTAAGTTCAGAGATTATGGATTAAACAACATTCATTTTGTAACCAAAACATCAAGGTTTTCAGTTTGATTGCCTAGAAACATAAACACTATTACCTTTATAATATGAAATAAATTTACATTATATTAACATTTAATACATTAATGTTGATAAATTATAATAAAACAAAAACAAAAATTAATTACCCATGAAAAATATCGCTGAAATGAACCTTGGCGGAGAGCAGTAGACAGATTATAGTATTCTGAACTATGATGAGTTTGATGGGTGGCCCAAATGAAATTCACTTCTAAAATTTAAACATATGTTATTATTCAGTTAGTGGGTTTTTTTTTTAAACAATTACTGTATAACTACTATAGTACATTCAACGGTTGCTTAGCAACCATTCATAAACAGTTTCCATGTGTTGAAAAGAAAACAAACATGACACATTTTCAGTATTATTTACACAATGAACTTCCTGATCATATTTGTTTATGAACTTCACGGTTAAACAATAAAAGATTATAGATTCACAAGTTTATAATGCAACAGAAATAAAAACTAATTTCAAATATCATCCATCAATATTGTGAACCCGATATAAAACCATATAATTTCAGCAAAGAGTTTATTTATTTCCATCTGTTTAACTCTAATATGTGCAATTATATAAAATGATCCAGTTTTATTAAACAAATGAATAGCCAAATAGCAAAATTACTCTCTCATTTTACATTTTAAAAAAATAGTAGCTTGTTCATTTAATTTTATTCATTATAGTTAAAGTCTCAAACTAAATTAATTTAAATTACAATGAAATTAACTAATTTTTAAAATTAATTGAATGCATTTTCTTTTTCATGTCATTTCCCTCCCCCTACCTCACTCCATGTTAAAATCAGTAGCGGATTAAAGAAACTGCCATCCCAAGGCCCTGAAATATGGACCACCCTATTTTAAAGGTCAAATGTAACAGATTTTTATTATTAATTTTCAAAGATAATTACTAAAAAAAAAAAATTACACTGAAAAAAATATTTTAAAATGCATTAAAAAAAAGTTATTTAACGATAAAATTAACAATATTCCTATCCTGTGTCTGAGATTATAAATTAAAAAAATGTTTTAAATTTTTTGGGGGTTTGAGATTATTTTTATGACGAAGCTGTTTCTATATCTCAATTGATTTATGTTGTAAATAAAGTACTGTTCCACTTCTAGTAAAGCTTGTTTAGATTTTTTTTAAAACAAATTGGACCATAATAGCATAAATAATGAATTTGATTATGATCCTGTACATGTATTTAAACATTTAATCTATATGATTTCCAGCCATTAGCTGGCAAAGATAGTGAATATTGTATAGTTTAGTATAGTAAGCACTATTCGTTTCTAACCAATGGCATAAGAAAATATATCGCCCAAGTGTAAGGGTGAGGAACTAAAGTGATTTATAATTCAATTTTAAAAATTTAATGTAAATAAACTCTTTTTTTATTTAATTTTTTTTTTTCTGATGGATTTTTTTTTAGTAAAAATCTTTGAAAATCAATAATAATAAAAAAAATTAAATACGTTACATTTGACCTTTAATTTATTTTATTATTTAATTATTAGTATCAATTAATAATGAAATTGAAAGTCCTTGTCTTAGTTGATAATTTATTTGAACAGTTTTGTTTGTATCTTTTTTTAATAAAATTGAATTTGCAAATTGATAAATGGCATAAATAAGAAGATATCTAGAAATTTTCAACACTAAAAAAAACAAATGTAGCTACCAGGTACCAGAGTTCGGAAGTAGTGCACTACTGTATCAAACATTCACACTATTTTTTGAGTAGCGATTGAGTAGTTTCATTACATTTACAGCAAAGTAGTTTTAGATGTACCGGTAGTCCATTACAAAATAAATCTAGTTGTGATATATTTTCACTACTTTTATATTCTCTCTAGCCAATATTTAATTTTCTTTGAAAATAGGCCACAGATAAATAAATATTAAGTAAAACCAACGCAACCTAACATTTATTGACCATTGTTTTGTGTTTTTTTTCTATTACGGTACCTAATTAGAACTGTTTTGAGACCGTTTTACAAGATGGTATTAAATTTTCTGTAAGCTATTAAAATGTCAACAACCAATTTATAGGTTTCAAGTCCTAGAAATTCTATGGATTTAAATTTTTATCACTCTATTTTTTTAAATTTTGAAAAAAAAAAGTGTTGAAAGTTGTTTGCTTGTATCACTTTCTAACTTGTTTTGTTTTTGATTAAATTATCTATAAAAATGTTAATTGAGATTTTTTAGTTTCTCAGTCATTCTTTATTTAATTATCTGAAGGAGGAAGTGGATACAACTAGAAAATCATTATAACTGTTGATATTAGGCTATTTATTCCTGCAAAAAAAATTATTG
>PXIH01S0001569.1:30044-40201 GCA_003024985.2 Euperipatoides rowelli
GGGGGGGGGGGTTGTTTACATTTGAACAAAGTAATATTCCCTTATGCATAATAAAAACAGACACAAGAAAAAAAGAAGCTTTTATGCCAATAGTCTAATGCTTCTCTACAAACTATGCCACAACATTGAACTGCAATAGGAATGACCCATCAATAAGCAGGTCTTAATAAAAAGTTTAGTAAACTGTTATTTTTTGGCCCCAGATTTGAAAAAAATAAAAACTAGATTTTTTAAATATATAAGCTATAGACTACGGTACATAATTGAAAATACAATATATTAAAAATAACAGCTACTTTTGTAGATTACTTTAAACCACTTTTTTTATAAATCAATTAATTAGTAATTAGGTATTTTCTTTAGTTTAGCCTGATGAGCTGAAATACATCTACTTAATTGAAAGAGATTTCTATTCAAAAAGATTTCCACTAAACCATCTCAACTTTTAATAAAACTGTTGAACATTTTTTAGGTTTCCAATTATTAGAGATCAATTAATTTGTATTATATACAGAAGTACTTCCAATGATATATAAATTATAAGTTGCCATTCAAAAACGTTTAAATTGGTACAATTATTAATTTTTAAAACAAAACCGTAGGCTATAATGTACAATAAATAATGAAAATTTGGGAGATTTAAAAATGAAAAAAATTGTACGATTTGAAATTTTCCTTTCTTTCAATGTATTTCAGCTGCAAAGATTAAATAATAAGAGCAAATAATAACTTGTAGCAAATTAATCTCAAGGAAATTATAAGTTAAATTCATAATAATTTGGTGGAAAGGTGGGAGTAAAGGTGAGCTTACATTTCAACAAAATATATATTCTTTCTAATGGTAAGCATTAACCATTTTACAAAACTATTCAAAATAATAGGACAACAAATGTCCATCTTTCATTATATTTACAGGAACTGCAGCAAAATAAAATAATCTCCAATTTTCAAATGACTATAATTTGCCATTAGTAAAATTTGCCATTAGCTTTTTTAACTAACATTTTGACAGTATTACAAAAAAAGTAAATTAATTGACTTCACCTGGGTGAAGGTAAAGGCTGCGATGATATAGTGATGCCACCATTAGTTAATGAGTTACCGATATTTGGAGAAGAGTGTGGTACTGGCATTGAAGGATTATAACTGGTGGATAAATTAGGTGTTGCTCCTAAACTTCCATAACCAGGATGCCTGAAACTTCTACTTGTGTTAACAGACTGAGAAAAAATGGAGTTGTTTGCACCAGGGGAGCTATTTAGAGAAGAAAAAAAACTTCCACTGTTAGCTATTTTTTAATGAATAAAAATTTAAATATACTTCAAAGAATTAATTTTAGCATGCCCAAATCTATATTATCATATCTTTTAAAACAAGAAAAAAAAATCCCTTTATAAAAATTTAAAATTAAGCTAAAATTGTTTATTAAAATACACCCTGTAGCTCCCCTTTCCTAGAAATGATAGTGTCTTCAGTACTCTCATGGTGGCGCTGAAGTAAATACATTTGCTTTGTCACAACCACTAATATTGCTCTTGCATCTACAGTATACTGATTATATTAACTAAGTTACTAAATTATTTATTAAGTCAATAAATTGTGGAAATAATAGTTCAAATTCTAAATCATGCATTTTTTTTTCACTTTCCGAAAAAAAATAAAAATAGTGGGGGTTTCTTAGAAAAGAAAATTAGACAAAGAAAATTGGATCCATGAAAATATTCTGTAACATTTTTTTTAAAAAAAGTATTTTCTTAGTGGATTTGTTTTTAGAAATTTTCTTTTAAAAAAATCAATAAAAAATAAATAAATTTAAAAGCATTACGTGCGACCAGAAAAAAATCAAATATTTTTGCAGATTTGCCATTAGAGTTTCAACTAGACGAAATACAGCATTTAACTATGTTTCAACATTCTCTTGCTTCCAAGTGGAGAAACCAAAAAGAGCAACAATTATGCACATTTATAGCATGACTTGTAACAATAAAAAAGAAATCCATAGTGACTAAAAAATTTAAATCTTATTTCATTACCTAAAGCACCTTCCAGATTGATTCCCTCTTATTCACTAATTATTTCTAAAAGCTAATTGTCGATCATCTTTAGTATTATTCCAAAAATTTGGAAACATGTTGGTAGGCCCGTTTATTAAAAAAAACCCGGTGAAACATGTATAAGAGCTTCAAATGTTAAAGCTTAATTCGCGAATTATGAGCACAAAAAAAAAAAATATTTAATATAAGCTTATAAAAAGGAAAAAACAATTTGATTTATTTAATTCTTTAAAACTACAAAAGCAAAAAAAAACATTTGATTCAAAATGATAGTTGAAGTGCATCATGATAAATTAAACTGATGCTTCTCCCCTCTTTAAAAAATGGAATATTCTACAATAAAATTGGTACGAAACCGAGGAAACAATCGATGCTTCTCGCCTCTTTCGAAATGGAATAGTCTAGATTCTAGAATAAGTGGTATGAAACCGAGGAAACAATTGATGCTTCTCCCCTCATTCGAAAATGAAATAGTGAGGAATAAAAGTGCTTAAAAACCAAGGAGACAATGATGCTTCTCCCCTTTTTTTCGAAAATGGAATAGTCTGGAATAAAAGTGATACTAAACCGAGACAATTGATGCTCCTCACCTCTTTCGAAAATGGAATAGTCTAGAAGTGTTTTGAAACCAAGTAAACAATAGATGCTTCTCCCCTCTTTTGAAAATGCAAGTCTAGAATAAAAGTGGTACAAAACCAAGGAGACAATTGATGATTCTCCTTTTCGAAAATGGAATAGTCTAAAATAAAAGTGGTATGAAACCGAAGAGACAATTGATGCTTCTCTCCTCTTTCGAAAATGGAATAGTCTAAAATAAAAGGGGTACAAAACCAGAGATAATTGATACTTCTCACCTCTTTCGAAAATAGAATTGTCTAGAATAAAAGTAGTATGAAACCGTTGGCAATTGATGCTTCTCTCCTCTTTCTAAAATGGAATTGTCTAGACTAAAAGGGGTACAAAGCCGAGGAGACAATGCTTCTCCCTTCTTTCAAAAACGGAATAGTGTAGAATAAAAGTGGCATCAAACCAATGAAACAATAAGCCTATCCAAGGTTTTTTTTTTTGGCCATTTATTAATGTACTGAATTTAATAATATGTTAACATTTTATATGTTTAAGTTTATTGTTTTCATGCTATTTACTTAGTACTTATGAATGCATTATTAAATGGGGCTTATAGACTAATACTGTTTATCTTGCAATGAGAGAGAGAGAACACCAATTTCATCTGAACAGTTTTGACTTGGAGTTTCCATCTCACCCTTTCTCATTATGGCTTTGCCTTGGACTCACTGGATGATGGCTATCCACCGCAGTTCCCTGCTAATATGCTAGTCATAGCATACACCCAGAAAGTTTATAAGCAAGAAGGGTGAGGGAAAGTGATTTGTCATCACTTAAGTTTTATGATTAAAAGTGATTGTCCTTCCAATTTTATCTTCATAGAAAAAACATGGGCCAACATTTATTTATAAGTACTAAAATTTCACTTACTTACCTAGCAGTTGTTATAGTACTTTTATACAGGTCATCTTCACTGTCATAGCGATTAGGATTATCAAAGAAAAATCCTTTTTTGTAGCTGTGAGAAGAAAATCCAGAGGCAGTCTGCAATGACAATTTAGTGATGGTAAATATTAGTTTCAAAGTTTTTATTAGCCCTAATGTAATAGTATCAAAGGCATAATATAGCTAAAAATTGGAAAATTGCAGAAACATATACAGTGTTGGCTAGCCCACCCGGCTGGCTGGCGATCGCCGGGGACCCATGGGGTCAGGGGCCCTTTGAAAATCTTTTTTTTTTTAAATTTTATTTAGGTAATTAACGAAAAATAAAAGTTATCATGAAAGCAGGGCCCTCACATTGAAGGGATGGATGGGTCTGTAGTNCACTAGAGATGAGAGAGGATTTCTCAATATACACAAACATACAAATCAATTATTTTGGAAATCAGTTTTGATAGCAGGATTTGAACAAGATGATTGTAGACTAGAGATGAGGGAGGATTTCTTGATATACACAAACACACAAATAAATTCTTTTGTAAATTAGTTTTGATATAAACGGGATTTGAAAAAGATGATTGTAGACTAGAGATGAGGGAGGATTACTCAATATACACAAACACACAAATCAATTCTTTTGTAAATCAGTTTTGATAACTGCAGGATTTGAAGAAGATGTTTGTACACTAGAGATGAGAGAGGATTTCTCAATATACACAAACATGCAAATCAATTCTTATGGAAATTAGTTTTGATATCAGCAGGATTTGAAGATGATGATTGTACACTAGAGATAAGAGAGGATTTCTCAATATACACAAACATACAAATCAACTCTTTTGGAAATCAGTTTTGATATCGACAGGATTCGCAGAAGGTGATTGTACAGGGCATCAAAATCTCATATTTTTTTATTTTCATCTGCAGCAATATTAATAGCGTTCTCTTCATCGATATTCATTGAATTTAAATAAGTTTGACAAGGATATAGCTAACAATAAGCTCTAGATATCAAAACAATGCTTTTAAAGAAAATCTTATTTTTTTAAGAAAATAGGCCTATATTTCATGTATGTCAGATTTATCTTGTGATATCTCTCTCAGCGATAGAATATCAGCAGAGATTTTATTACTAGTGTGTGCTAACTTTTACACTTAATTTGAAATTTATTATGATGAAGTAAAATTTTGTTCTTTTTTAAAAAAAAAAAATTGGGGGGGGGGGGCATTTCACATTTGCAACAGAATAAATAGAATGCCCCAAGTTAGTTTTGTTTGACCTTAAAAAATTAAATAACATACAAAAGATTTTAAAAGTCTGAATTTGCCTTAGTAAAAAAAAAATTATTAGACCTGTGAGAAACACTTTTTCAAAATTTTGATGCTAATTAATCAATCTTGCAGAGCTGTAAGATAGACATTGTTTATTTCTAAAGTAGATACAACTTGTATCTAGGTTTGATTTATTATTTTTAAGTAAGGCACAATTTGGTAATTCTACCTTGCCCCTCCCTTTTATTTTACATATTGTCACTAATTCAATAATATTTCACCATTTTAGCTATAATACATAAAAGCAGAAAGGTTCTATCCATGAAGTATAGGTGAAATAAAAATCTAGATAAGGTCTGAGAAAAAAGTGCCAAGATGGGGTGATGAAAAGGGTGTAGTCCTGGAAAAATATTATTTAATTCTAAGATTAATTTTGTGCACTGAATTTGCAAGATAAAACCTCTTTTAGGAACAATTAAAATGAAATGTGTCCTTTCATTGCACTCAGATATATACAAGTGGATATAAAGGTTTAAGAAAAATCCTATGTTAAAAATGCCCTTGATCAGATAGATAAACTATAATTATAATAGATTGCTACATTTGTTTTTACGATAGTAGGTATCAAACACCGATTCACTCCACCAATCAAAATGTGTCACATCATAATAGTATCACTTCTGGTGATAAATTTGCAGAAATTTTGCATAATTTTTTAAATTGAATATCATTTGCTCATTTGCATAAATTTGCATATTCCAATGAATTTGTGACATCTTTACAGAAATGACCAAAAATTTCCACCAAAGATTCCCGAGTGTGACATCATCTCATTTGCATATCCAAAGTTTTCTGATGGGGGTGTGGTCTCATTTACATATTCAGTGTTGGCCTGGCCCTGCCGGCTGGCCGGGGATCGCCGCGGGCCCAGAGGGTCAGGGGGCCCTTTGAAAAAAAATTTTTTTTTTTTTTTTTAAATGTTTTTTTTTTTTAAATTTTATTTAGGTAATTAACGAAAAATAAAAGTTATCATGAAAGCAGGGCCCTCACATTGAAGGGATGGATGGGTCTGTAGTCCCAGTGCCCCCCCTCCCCCATGTTTGAACAAAATACATAAGAAAATACATAGTTATGACCAGAATGATAGGATGGGGGACCCATAGGCTTGGTAAAGGTAAACCAGGGAAATATATAGGGATGATAAATGCAAACAAAATGAGCATACAACTAAAAAAAAAAGCTTATCAAGTCTATGAAAAGGGTAACAAAAAAGTCCAAAAAAAAAAAAGCTTATCAAATTTAAAAAAGGCTGGCTAGGGCTCTGGGGTCAAGGGCCCTTCACCACTCTCAGGCAGGGGCACAAAGGGCCACCATGTCAACACTGAACATATAGTAATTTATAATTTAGGACAGAGAATGCTTAGTCAGGTAGAAAATTTGTGGCTCTTTTTTATGGTATTCATTTACAAAGTTATTATCTCAAAGAGAAAAAAAATGTACCATACTTATCTGTATGTTAGTATTGTTTAAATGACAATATTTACACACATCACTGTATCTGATTTTTTTAAATACTATTCTGCACTGACTCATGAATTATTCATTTTGCTGCCCCCTACTTATTATTTATAATTAAAACCATTATTAACTAACGTTTGTCCAAAACTGTGTCCTGGTGATTCTTTGTTCTTACAATTTAAATGCAAACGGAAAATATTTTCTTTGACACGGACTGGCCAAACAGTTTTATTTGTACTTCACAATTTTATATGGAGATAAAAAAAGTCATATGCAGTCATTTTAAGGTTAATAATACACAACCTTTAGTTATTGTTCATCATCTTCTACAAATACTGTCAGTAAAAAGAAAAGGCTGGGTCTGGCTCACTTACTGTATTAATCGGAACTGTGCCCCACAATGCACTGCAACAAGTTTTACCCATATTTCAACATTATTTTTGCAGAATGCATTGATAATCACATCGTCAACAATACAAGATGTGGCCTATAACATCATCACGGAAATTTCCGAAGTAACGTTTGACATCTTTTAGATAATATTTTATTAGGTTCACAAATATTTCTCAGTATTTTGGTAATGACAGACCATTTTAAATAAATTTTTATTCATGGCTAGTTGACCCAGAGGCCAATTGGTCTGCATGACAACTTTGGCCTACTATCTTCTGGAAAGGGCGGAAAAAGGCCTAGGCCAACAAGGCCACAGCCTAGGGCCCGGACAGCCACTGAGCCCAAGGAAGATTTCAAATGTTGAATTATTATAGATTAATAGACTGATAATTATTTCAGAATAAATATGTTTTATTTTTAATTGAATACTGCTTTTTATTTGAAACTATCATTACATTAATTTAATATTCCTCATTCGTAAACTTTAAGTTTAGTATTATATTCCATAAATCGCTTTTGCATGGATAGTTAATTTCATATTATTATGCAGTTTTAAAATGCTTTTTCAAATATTACTAGCAAATAAGTTCCATTACCCGGGCATCAAACACTTTCAAAAAATAGTTCCTAGATGGCGCTGTTACTGGCTTCGGAACACGGCTTAGAATAAACCTGTTACGCGAAAATCAAACATTTTTAAGCCCGTTACTTGGGCATCATACANNNNAATCGACCTCTTTAATTCCACCTTTTGCGCCAAGTTAACACAGACGAACTTGAGTGCAATGCACGCAGATGGTCGAATTGAGTTTTGGTGGGGATAATTAGAGAATTGTCTAAACACAGGCAATACAATCCAGATTCTACCGCTTTTTTGACATCTGTGCATATATTTTCATCATTACGGAAAATATAGAAGGTGCCCATCACCTTACCGGTCTTTTAGAAAGTGCTCTAGGGTACAAAAGGTTGAGAACCCCTGGTCTAGAGCATCAGTATAGAGTACTCCAGTATGTGTGTGTGTCTGTGATAGCCCCTCTTGTTTAATAAAACCTTGGTTCTTGTGACTGATTTGTATTAAATCTCTATACTATAATTAGTATACTATATATCTATATACTGTATATACATTTTTATAGGATAAGAATCATTTCTGGCTCCTAAAAATCTTTAATGAAAGAGATTCACCGTATATTCTAGGGGTAAATGTTATTGTTTGTTTTAATGACTTGACACCGAGTAATCAATTTATACTTTTCACTCTATTACTTAAAGCAATTTTGGCATTTGGTTTAACATAAGAGATGGCCTATCTAGATCTAATATTGTTATAATGTGGAAAGACAGAGTGCTGTTATCAAAAGAACATGTTGTGTGCCGTGAGGCAGGGAAAAAGTCAGACATGAGCTCTGACCGATTCCTGTGGCGGTTGTAGGAATGTAGGTAGGACAACATTGGGCAAGTGCTCGACAATCCCTACAATGTGTTTTTGAGATTTCCAAAAGTATCTGTCTTTCTCATTTTAACACATAGAAGTTCATACTCATTTTGTTATTTTACATCAAACAGGAAAGTGATGTCATAGAGCTTAATTTTCAGAATGACTCAAATACAGGAAGTCGAGTAAATGTCGTGCATAACAATTTAAGAAAATATTTTTTTTGTAGAATAATTAATTAAATGAAGTATAGACTAGGCTAAAAGCTAAGTACTTTGCACATCGATTTGTGCATCTTTCTGATGTCACATTCTGGTTCAAAATCAGGAGTATGATGTCATGCAAATCTAATATTATATAGTTCCAAATATAAAGGTCCTATGACGTTGTTTGTGGCCGGAGCACTTCGGCAAAAATCAAAAAATGATATAATTTAAAGAAAAAACATGAAGTACTTTATGCATTGATCTGGGAATCTTAATGAGCTTACATCTGGCTCAAAATTGGTAGGTATGATGTCCTACATATCTAATATCAAGATTTTGAAGATCATCGCTCATCAGAAAGAGGGGCATGACACTTAGTCAAAAATCCTAAAAAGTAAAGTACTTTGTGCATCAATTTTCACGCCTTAAATCAATTCAAATGGGTAGGTAGATGTGATATCATCCTACCTGTTCTATATATACCGAAGCATGAGTTCATGTGATCACCCTTAAAGGTCAAATGTAANGATAAGCCTGTTACATTAAAGTTTCTAAAAATAGTTCATAGATGGCGCTGTTACCGGCTTCGGAAAATACAGGCTTCAGAACATGCTCTTTACAATTAATATATAGTATTATTATAATTGGCGATCAATTAAATTTTAGAGGAATGATTGGAAGTAATTCTTTCTTAGTGGAGAAGTTCTTAAAAACAATTCTGATATAAATTATCACATGTGATATATCAACTGCGCTATGCTAGCTGTTAATAGGTGACAAATTTTTTTAAAAAAAAAAAATCCTTAAAACTTTATCGGTGAATGCCTTTCCGGCTCATCTATTTATTATCAGTTTGCTGTTATTTAAATATCACTATTACATATCAATTAAATCCTGAAACTCTTCCCTATAAGTTCCTGAATGTTGAATGTTTGAAGCTCACTAATTCAACTTCTGGTAAGTTTAAGAGTTTAAAAGTTTAATTATAAGCAGGACAGACTTCATGTTGATGCTCACCAGTTGAAAGCCACATGAAAACATGAAGCCGTTTATTAAAAAAAAACTCACTATTAACAAGTGATTGGGAGGAAATCAGTATATTTATCCTCATTTATTATTATTGAATTACAAATATAGTAGATGCTAAAAATAGTTTGTAAAAATAAATCAAGATGAAGACATTAGCGTTATTGTATAGCAATAAGAATAGGCAAAAATATTAGTAAATCATTGCAAAGTGTCTGCCGTCTCTCTATCAATACATACAGCCCATTTTTTTTATAATAGATGTTTATATTTTAAATTTCAGTATCAATAAAATTTTAATGGCTATTTAATAATTTTAAAGATCTGCAATAAGGTTAACGTTAACAAGCAGTATGTCTTCTTACAAGCACAAATCTGGCTAAAAGTTTATTAATGTTTCCTACATATTATATTTCTAAAAAAAAAAATATGTCTATATTATATAAAAAAAAAATGAGGCCCAAAAATGGGTTAGCTTACTGCTGATTCTGGCAGTTGTATATAACTAGTTGGCCTATACTTCTTTCAAACATAAGAATTTCGTGGAATATAATAATTTACATTGCTTTTAACAGCTAATGAAATAAAATAAACTAGGAACTGAGACATATTAACACAAGAACCGTCATTCCATGATTCTCAATAGATCTTTGTTAACCCTGCAGTAGTCGCGGTATCTGTGAGATACACATTGCACCTTTAAAAATTAATTTCTAGCTAATGTGCAGAGCTAGAATATTA